>PVHY01008294.1:0-28825 GCA_004024945.1 Uropsilus gracilis
CCGCACTGCCTTTCTCAATCTGTGGCCATCTCTCCCAGCTCCTGGAGGGACAGTGCTATCCTGCTTTCTCCAGACTTCACCAGCTTCTGCAATTCTTTTGAACGTAGAATCCAGCCCTCTGGGGTCTAAAAATGAACTAATTCTGGTCTATTCTTTCTACTTCTTTCTTGGGCCTATTTATTGGGAAGTGGCTGAGCAATCTGAAATACGGCTCCTGGGAGCTATGGTGAGGCCTCAGCCTCAGAAGGGGTCCAAAAAGCCACACCTACAGGCCACACTCTCACAGAACCCTCCTGGATGGCAGGAGCCGGCAGGCATGAGCAAACCTTTCTTTGCCTGATAGAAAGATTTCTTACATGTTGTTTTAACAAGTTGGTGCAAAATAAGTACACAGGGAGGGGTAGGGAGATGGATGATCTTCAGTAAATAATAGTACAGTGACCAGCGATTTGAAGGGAGCCAGTGGAGAAGATGTTTCCCACCTTAGCAGTGTGACAGGAGTATTACCTGGGAACCCAGGAGGGAACACAAACATGGTTTAGTGAAGATGACCAGGGCATACTGAGGCTGAAAACATCTGCCCAGATAAAACAACACGTTGTGTGTGCACCAACTCATGAACCCAGCCTGGGATTTCTTAGAGGTGTATTTCCCCATCTCAGACCAGTGTGACTGTTTGAACTGAGCTCAGGCCTGGGTGTGGACAGAGCGGTCAGCTCTGCCTCTTGCCGAGGCTAATAGTTCTGTGCTCAGAGCTGCTGCATCCCTGGGGATTCACCCCTATTTTGGAGAAAGGTTTTTATTGCCTTATCTATTATGCTGATTCCTTTTTTAAAAAAATATGTTGTTGACTAGATACTGCTGATGTGAACTTCGTGGAGTCATTGCAGAGAGAGAAGTGACCCATGACTGGGGAGTTGTCACTTAAAGTTACAGAAGAGAGGAGGCACCACTGAGGGGAAATTGACAGGGAGTGGAGGGGGCAGAAGAAGAAATATCTCCAAATCATTTCCAGTGTGCCTAGCTCTAATCCTGGCACCTTACATATGTTTTCTTATTGCATCTCCACTGCAAACCTCTGACTCGGACATTCATCCCCTCACCTTACAGGTGAAGACATTCATCCTCAAGGGAAAGGGGTGGGGCTTAAGTAGGGGCTTAAGTGTCACTTGCAGTGACACTGAGCTAAGAGGAAGAGAATAAGGTTTAGGAGACCATCGTGGAAACAAAAATGGTTCTAGGGGAGGAAAAAGCTGTTTTGAGACATTTAGTAGACTAACGCTACTGCTCTTGTGCGGGCAAGAGATAATCTAACCGAGCTCATTCTTTGTGTGGCCTTAAAGCAGTGCACCTTCCTTTATCTGCAATTGCTGGTCCATGGAAACACAGGTGCCCTTGGTCTATCAGCTGACGTGCCTGGGTTGAAACGATGGTCCTTTTCATCTCCCTAAAGCGATCTCTTCTCATCTCTGCCCATCCTCTCATAGGTATGATTTCATTGAGATTCGAGATGGAGATAGTGAATCTGCGGACCTCCTGGGAAAACACTGTGGAAACATCGCCCCACCCACCATCATCTCCTCGGGTTCTGTGCTCTACATCAAGTTCACCTCTGACTATGCCCGACAGGGAGCAGGCTTCTCTCTGCGCTATGAGATCTTCAAGACAGGTCAGTATGGTCCTGGTAGAGGGAGCTGAGTGTCTTGGAGAGGATGGGGCAAGGCTGTGGGGTGCTGTGTAAGGCCATGTGTCTATCGGTGTGCTCCCAGACAGCGCCAACTGGCTGGAGAAGGTGGCTAGGATGACAGTTTTCCCATCTGAGCAAGGTGACAGAGGGGTGAGAGGGTCACGGAGAACCTGGAGACGCCCCAAATGAAAACCAGTTCATAGTTTATCATCCGACTTGAGAGGTTGAGTTGCAGGCTAATTGCTGGGTGCTGCGTCTTGGGTAGACAAGCTTTGTGGTAACCAAAAAGCAGGGACTCAAAGTTTTACAAAAATATAAAAAGGGGGAACAAAACCTTAGAAAGAAATTGATTTTTGTGTGTTTTTTAAAATCACCATAATCTTTATGGGGAAAAAAAAAAGAGAAAATCCCCAATTGCTTCATGGTTTAACGTTGTCTTTATTTGGAATTACATAGATTAGAAGGACTTACTCTTTTCAGTGTTTATGTTCTTTAAAGATCTTGCTGTGACCCGCCTCCCCCCCTTCAAATGGAGTCATGCAGTAGTAACTTTTAGTCAAATAAGCTTCCCCTTCAAGTTCTGTTACCACTTCAACCCATGGAAGCCCCATTTCCTAAATGCTGATGCTTTTGAAGTTGACCCCCTGAAAAGCGGTAAAATAGATAGCTGAGTAGAAGAGGCTAAAAGCTAGTGAACTGCACACTTCCAAGGGAAGCCCTTCAATTGCTTTGACCCTGAGTGCCCAGGCTGGATATTCTGGCCATAACTGAGAAGGGCCCTTATTCTTAGTGCTCCAAGTCACCCATCCTTTCTTCCCATGTATGAATTTATTAACGTGACGAGAGAAGCTTCTGCTCCAATGCTCCCATCATCCCCACCCACTCTCCCACCCCAGAAGTTCCTACCCCATCTGTGGGTGATTCCCCTCTCCAGCAGCCTAAGTTACACTGCTGGATAGAGTCTGGTGAAAGGGAGGCTGTCAGCCTTGTCATCGAGGGGCCCAGGTCCGGCGCCTGTTGAGTTCAGTGTGAGGGGAACTATTCATATATATATATATATTTTCTTTTTCACTAAACAATTTTTGAAAGGAAGTGGTAGCTGCTGAAAGCACTTTTTACATCCACTCTGTCTAAATATTTGTCAGATTTGTCTTCCTGAGAACAAGAACGTAGAATCCAACAGCAGGGTGAGACCGAGGGAACGTGGAGCCTGGGTGGGAGCTGGCTGCACCACAGACACGTGCCCCCAGCAGGTTCACCTCTTGCGGGTCAGCGTGTTTCCACCACAAGAGGCCACAGGGACTCAGAGTCCGTGTGTCCAGTGCCTCAGGGCCCTGTGCGACTCCCATGTGTCTTGATCCCTTTTCCCCAGGGTCCTGACTGAGATTGTATCATCATCCGCTGTTGGGGATCAGTGGGGAGGAAAAAAAGAGAAAGGAACACACCGGGATGTTTTGTCCTCTTCTAGTGGAGATGAGAGGTGTGTGAGCGCCAAGCCCAAACCAGATGCACAGTAGCTGTTGTTGGGTGAATATTTGTAAATTTGTAAACTGAGAAGGAAACTATAATTTGAGGCAGTTAGTGTTCAGTAAGGTGCAATTAACATGCCGGGGTCATGAAAACAAGGATACAAGCTGGGGACTGGGAAGTCTTAGATAGCAAGGAGCTTGGAGCTAAGCCATCTCTTAGCTCCACCATGCTGCCCAGAAAGGAGATAGCTCTGAGGCAGGACTTCCAGAGAGCTGGCATGGGAGGGCAGAAGCATGGGCTGTAAAGCTCATCTCTGTTTTGTGCCTCCTGACTTAATGATGCATAAAGAATGATGCTCCATTCTCCAGAAAGTCAGAAAAGGTGAATGTTAACTATTCATCCTGCACATCCGATGGGAAGATATTAAAAGATGAAACACACAAGAATGTACCCTAACTCAGCACTGCTGTGTTGAGGACAGGCTGGCGTCTGGTTTCTAGGAGGCAGCGAGTCTGTAGACTGCCTCCAAGCTCAGTGCCAGGCAAGGAGGATGCCCCGGGCACAGAGACCTGGGTAGCCAACTTCAAGGACTGTGATGACCGATGGCAGGACAAAGAGATGAGTGTCCATGGATACCCCACCACCAACAGCCCTACTTCTGGGGAATGTAAGAAAAAAAATACAAGCACTCAGTGAACTTGTTAGGGCCACACACCTGTCACCTTGCCCATCCCAAAGAGCAGGTCCCCGGCATGTAAGTCAGCCTGCTGTCAAACACATACATCTGTGCGGGTACAGAATTCAAAACTGAGAAGTTCAGGCAAAAGTGCATTCATCCAGGGTCCAGGTGTCTTGACCTGTACCCACATTTGCATTGTTGGAGACCCACGAGAAAATACACGGAGTTGACGTCATCTACAGAACATGAAAGAAATGGGGGGAACAAGCTGAAGAAATCCAAACAAACACAGCTATGTTTGCAAGCGAGAGTTCATAAAGGAGAAGAAGGAAGAACTGTAAACACAGATACACAAATAACCATGAGGGCTCTGGAAACCTTTGACAGCGCACTGCCCTGCCAGGCTGGGCTGCAGAATTCTTCAGCCAGACAGAAACCCACAATAGGGGTACCGACGGGGATGTGGCTGGAGTGGGAGGTTCGTGTCTGCCCTGAATGAAGTGGTTTATGAAAGAGTCTGTGTGTTACCAGGCTGTCCATACATAAATGGGTAAACCAAAACACACAAGCTTAAAAGATCTCAAATTATCAAGTCATGAGCAGAACAACAAAAAGAAATTTAAAGTAACTTTAAAAGTAACAGTGGAACTGAATTACTGGAAAATGTGTTGAGTTTTGGTTTTTTGGTTTTGTTTTTAAACTCCTTTGACTCAAGTTCCTGGTGCCAGTGACACTGCGGAAACTGAAATCTCTGGGGTCACTCACGGAGAAAACCTGGAGTGCCCCACTCCCACTCCACTCAGTCACAGGATGTGCCTTCCTTGGTCAGACCAAACTCAACTTTGGATCCGTTCACCATGTTTTAAGTAGCTTTACCCTTGCAGATTCTTTTTTCCGCTTGTGGAGTTACTATAAAATTTACTATGGAAAAAAAGAGGTTTTTATACCAGAGTCCTTTGGTATGAAATCATTCACTGCAGCAGAAGTCCCCCAGCATCTCTGAGCAAATTTAGCACTAAGTGAACTTGAGTACTTGTTAACTGAGCCATTTTTAACCTTTAATCCTTTTAACACCTTGCAGAAAAGAATGTTAGATTAGGTAGCTCTCTGCAAAAGTCAACTTTGTCCCAAGGATGTCAGCCTTTTCTAAGCTCTCAGTATTTGATACTCGGAGATCTAACTGATAAATGGCACCGTTGTAGATGAGTGTATGTGTCATAGGTTTGATTCATCTGCATAAAGTAAATAAGTATTTTCAAAATAAACCAGAGGATATGCCCATGTATGAGAGAAATACACTTTTATTTATTGGCATGTGAGATTAAAAAAATCTCATTAAATACATGACTTCAGCATCCTGGAAACTGAACTGTTAAGAATCTCACATTCTCCAAGCCTGTTCTGGGCTGTCTAAATGTCTGTTATGACAGCCCCTGTCCTTCAGGGATGCAGGGACCTAAGAAAGAGTTCACTATAAATCCCCCACCCCCAGGAGGATTGAGGATTCTCCTTGTTTTTGGAGGAAATGACAATAGAACCAACTCTTGGAGGGACTGTCAGGAAGCAAGTTGGGAGCATGTTGTGAATAGAGTTCATTTCCTCTGGCTAAGTGACTCACATGAATACGGCTGCACCGATGCCATAAACCCTAACTTTTTCAAAATTCCTCTAGATCCCCTGAAGACCAGCCTCCTGGTTTGGCTTTGCCAAACTGCCTCAATCCAGGCCACTGAGGAGGCCCCGAGGAGCTGGTAGCCCAGGGAGGCTGTCTCAGCTCCTCTCCCCAGGTCTGACTGCCCACCGGCACCAAACCAGAATCCCCCTACCCCCACCTCGCCTCCTTGTGCTGGCATGAAGAGCCGCGTAGACCCTTGCAGGCTCCTCTGAATCCGGAAAAGGTTACCTCTCGCCTCCCCTTCCCTCTGGGGTCCCGGTGCTCCCCTGCCTGGTGGCTGTGCAAGAAGGGCGGAGGTGATGGATGGGTGGATAAGGATACTGGAATTTCCTGTCTGATGCTAAAGAAAGTTACAAGTCCCCTCCCCCACATATTTGCATGGCACCTTTTCCAACTCAGACATTTGGCGCTTTCCAGAAAGCCATCATCAATAAAGAGACTCGTGGAGGGGCGGCTGCTGGAGCCTCAGATAAAGACATCGCTGCGGGCTAAGATCAGCGTATTGACATCACATAGTTTTATTTCAGCGGGATCCCCAGAGGACGCTTCCTGCCAGTAAACACCTGGTTTATCGAGTATTTCTGTGTTTTTCTTTTCCTTCATGCTCAGAGTGCCTATTATCCTCCTCATAAATCCGGCTGCCTTTTTTAATTTTAAAATCGGAAAGTACCAAAATCGATGCTAATCGTCCAACATTTACACGCACCGCCTTAACTCACAACACCACTGGCCCTGTGCTTGGCAGAGTCTGGGCTGTGGTGCCCTGAGAAGGAAGGCAAGTGATGGTCCTATCGCTAGGACTCCACCTAGAGGCATAGGCGATAGGGCTGCTGTCATCCTCTTACTAGCTCCGGCTGGCGCCCCAGCTAGGATGCCCGTGTGTAGGGCATGTAATAAGGACACTTTCGTGGGTTTGTAAGAAAGCAGGCCCACGAGCTTAGGGGAGAAACAAGACCGTCCCCACCACAAAGGAACCAGAAGCCTTCCAAATGTCAATACACTGCTGCATTTTCCCAAACTTGCTGCTGGAGCTGGCTTTAGCATCCCGCAGCCTTGCTGTGATCCACCCTGCTACAAACGTTGATTGTTAATTGTCTGACCACTACAGAGCAGCTCGTTTTAATATAGTCATGACATGAATGAGACCCAGGGTCCCCTTTGCCCCTCCCCTGAGGCACCTTGGATCTTGGAGGGAGAAGGGGGCACTGACTTGGCTGTGGTACAATAGGGGCTAGTGTTGAGGTCAGCAATAAATAAGGAGTAACATTGTTTTCGTGCTGGCAATCAGCAAGCCTTCCTTAAGGATTGAAATAACTTACATTTCTGGAGCGAGCAGCTGAGTAATTGAGAAAGAGGACTCTGTTCTTTTCAAGAGTCTCTCTCTCTCTCTCTCTCTCTCTCTCTCCCTCCCTCCCTCCCTCTCCCCCCCCTCACCCCTCCCTCTTCTTGTCTCACACATACTACTTTCTAACCCCCTTTCAATTGCTGCTCTTACTCTAATGGGTAGAGCAAGCCAGTTTGCCTCCCTAATTTTCTACCCTAGAGAGGGACTGGCTTAAGGGCTTGAACGCGGATGTGAAAGTATGTTGCTTCAAGGGCCACTCCAATGGAAACAAAACCCTTGTGAGTAGAGGGATTTAGGCCCAAATATTTAAATAACCCATGAGACAGAGGCAGACTAGAAAGTCATCCTTTTCTGCTTTGTTGACGCTACAATTCTCTTTTGCACACAGGCTCTGAAGATTGTTCAAAGAACTTCACCAGCCCCAACGGGACCATCGAATCCCCTGGCTTTCCCGAAAAGTACCCTCACAACTTGGACTGCACTTTTACCATCCTAGCCAAACCCAAGATGGAGATCGTGCTGCAGTTCCTAACCTTTGACCTGGAGCATGACCCTTTGCAGGTGGGAGAGGGAGACTGCAAATACGATTGGCTGGACATCTGGGATGGCATTCCGAATGGTGAGCGATGTCACCAGTGTCACTGGTGCCTGTTAATTGCTTTAGTAACAGTAAAAATGGAGGACAAGGACTTCAAAGCTTTTAGTGTTCACATATGACTCCCAGCTTTCTCTTCTTAGCCTTCACCAAGGGTGATTTCAGGGAAATTATTGAAAGGCAGGTTCCTTTCTAAGAGCTAGTTCTTTGGAAAAGGATAGAGGACACTGAGTTAAATAGTTGGGTGAGGATGAGGAAACCTATAGGTTATGTTCTCCTCTGCTCCAGATTGTCAGGATTGCCATAGAAAATGGCTCAGTGACAACCCTGTACTACTAAATAGGACAAAAGAGCCAGATTCTCTACATTGCAATCCTGGCTCTGCTGTTAGTGAAGTATAGTGACCAGGTGAAAGCATGATAAAGATGCTGAAGCACAGTGACCTCAGAAATACAAGGGTGTTTTGAGGGGTCTAAGAAAACAACTGTCTAGAAAAACAAGCTGTAACTTACTGACTCAATTCATTGGTATACAGCCCAGTTTCCCCTTAAATCTCAAGTCTATCTCCTATCATGTCAGACAAGTCTATCATCTTCTGTCATGTCAGACTAGGTACTACTTCCAATGATAATCCACCCGGAACACCACTAGGTGTAAAGTGTATCTAAACCCTTAACTGCCTCTTAGGGGTACTCAGCCTTTGGATATGAATCTGCTGAGTCAGCACAGGTACTGATAAACCTGCCAGCCATGGTGTCCTTGTTCTCTGATTGCCAGTCTCCATAGTTGGAACAATGACTGGGTACAATTACTGTTCCCTGATTGCCATGGCCAGGTACTATTCTCATTTCCTGAGTGCCAGGTGTGGTTCTCATGTCCCTGAGTGCCTGCTTTCATTAGCAACCTTAAACAGCTGCTGTCACTGTTATTACTTTAATATTATTAGTATAAATACAGTCATACTTTTCAGAACAGTTCAAAGAGTTCATTCGCCCAAGCAAAGGAATCTGTGGAGGCCAGTGTAGGTCTTAGGTATGGTCACTACTGGCTACGAAACTAATCTCATTTTTGTAATCATTCAAAGTTCTTCCATTCTATGGAAGACTGGGTGGCTAAGTGATTTTGTTTCCTGAGAAAAGCAAACAATCTAGTTAAAATGCTTGAGTGTGGGTCCTAGCTCAGCCTTTGCTGAGCCTAGGAGGAAGGAAAAGTCATGTGAACTCTAAGTCTCGTCTGTAGAATTACAGACATTGCCATGACAGCAGTCCAGCCCATGTCCCAGGCTACCAGATCAGAACAGATTGGGGCCACGTTAGTGAAAGAACTTTCTACTGTGCGGGAAAATACTACACTTTGTTCCTAGACCATATCTTGGGTTGCTCTTTTATGCTAAGGCATACAAAGTGATGCTCTTTTAAATGACTTGCAGTTGTAAGGAGGGAATTTGTATTAAAACTGGAGTTTCATGTTTATTTCTTCCGATCTCTCTTTGTCCTGCACAACCAGTTGGCCCCCTGATTGGCAAGTACTGTGGGACCAAAACCCCCTCTGAACTGCGTTCCTCCACGGGGATCCTCTCCCTGACCTTCCACACGGACATGGCGGTGGCCAAGGATGGCTTCTCTGCACGCTACTACCTGGTCCACCAGGAACCACTAGAGAGTGAGTTGGATGCTTGGGAGCTTATCTTTCCTTACCTGGGGGCAGAAGGTGGGTAGGATACGGTGAAGAGAGGCTGACCTCTGGGAGAGGGAGAGATGAAAGTCTGTAGATTTTGCACTGCAATCCAATCTAAGGAATGGTAGCTGCATCTTCTTGCTAGGCATAGAAGAGTGAAAATGCAACTGTGCTGGGTGCTCATTTCATTATATATATATATATATAAATAATATATATAATATATATATAAATAATAATATATAATATATATAATATATATAATATATAATATATATTATATAATAAATAATATATATATATATATATATATAAAGTCACCAATTCTTGGCAAGAATTGGCGACTCCCAGGGAAAGTCCTAAGACTTAGACTTCAGTTTTCTCATCAATGAATGACAGGGGGGAGTTAGTTGGGATGCCTCTAAGGAAACCAGCTGCTGATGTTCTATTCTAAATTAACATCTGAGTCTGGAGGCTTTCTCCCAGCCTCAGCAGTCATTGTTAGACAGGAGAGCAATTTTAAACCTCTCTTTCTCTCCATTAATGTGCACACATGCGCGTGCGCGCACACACACAGATATTTCTGACATTGACCATCTCTGGCTCTGGGTAGAGTTTCAGACTGGCATATTGCTTGGACAAGTTTTACATGGATTTCCACATCATGTCTCCAATAAATACAGTACTTTGAACTTGTCCCACGCAGTTCTGACCCCAACTGCCATAGAACTTGCCAGTCAGGCTCTGGGTCTCTTGTCCTGAGCTACCTCTTCAGATGAGCTTGTCTTGGAGACATGCTTCAGGTGTGCTGCTACTTCTATTTGGAATCCCAGATACTAACTTTAAGGATGGAAGAAACTCTTAAAGACAATTTGAGTCAGTGACATCCTGCTGGGGTTGAAGCCAGTTTGCCACATGTATCCTTACAGACACAGTAGCCTGTCCTGCCAGCCAGCCAGCTGCTAAAGTTGCCTTTTATTTTTATTTTTCTATCAAAGAGTTTCTGAAGATTGAGTGACAAGAAAACAGTACAGCAAAGAGCACCAGGTCTTGCAGATGACCAATATGGTCACAGAGCAAAAGAATAACTTTGATGTCTGAAAGAGATTGCTGGTCCTTATCTCTCTCTCTCTCTCTCTCTCTCTCTCACACACACACACACACACACACACATATTGACCAGTGTACCTGGTATCACTGGGAATGACAGCAATTAGACTGATGACACTAGGCAGGAGAAGGTGACTTCTGGGTCTATTTGCCCAGACAGGTGGTGCAGGGGAATGGAGTGACATACATGTGCTCAAGAGATCTTCCCAAGACAGATCTTTATTGCTCTGTAATGTCTGTCTTCTGTGCCAGAACTCCTGAGACAGTTGAGTGAAAGAAGAAAGAAAGCAGCAAAAGTGCCTCCTGGGTGTTTATTAATAAGGCAGGTTTCCCAAGATATATCAGCCCACCCAAATTGCCACAGTCTCTCAAACATTTGCCTGTATTTCAATAATAGTGCATCTGGCATCCGTGAGCATCCGTAGCCTGCAGCACTAACAGTTCTAGTGCTTTAGATTGTATTTTTAATTTGTATGATGACTTTTATTTAGCCACAGCCCGATTTCTTTTAGGTCCCATTTAGTTTCTTTCAGACCCAGAGGGGTTGTCAAACTCTCTGCCTTGACGTAGTTGTTTTGAAAATGTGCATGTGTAATTATTTCTTTAAGATGAAGGTGTGCCTGCAAGAACTTGTCCCTATAAGGGAGCCATATTTGGGAGATCCCAGGGCTTTAAGTTTGAAAGACCTAACTCTGCCCATGACCATCTCCATTTCCCAGACTTTCAGTGCAACCTCCCTCTGGGAATGGAGTCTGGCCGAATTGCCAACGAACAGATCAGTGCTTCCTCTACCTATTCTGATGGGAGGTGGACCCCTCAACAAAGCCGGCTCCGTGGTGATGACAATGGCTGGACCCCCAACTTGGATTCCAGCAAGGAGTATCTCCAGGTACTTACTCAACTACCAGGGTGGACAGAATAAGTGGTGTGTTTTGGTGGGTAAGAAGACTGGCTCCTCAGGCAGAGCAGACAGAGGACACAAAGAAAACAAACACAGCAGACTTGACAGTTCCATTCATTCATCTGCAAGTGGACATGTGCTGGACATAGACTGTGCCAGGCACTGTGTGAGGTGCTGGAATAAATCGACAAATATTCTGGACACTGCCCCTGCTCGTGTGAAGATTACCAGCCTTAGAGAAGTCACTTGGCTAACATGCTATTTGCCCTGTCACTGTAGACATTCAAGGAACCTTCTATAAACAGTACCAGATCTTCCTCATTCTTGGCATGGGGAGACATCAGAGACTTTGGGAGGGGCGGTGGGCAGGCTTGTTGAGTTGCTGGCTGAGCATGGCAGCTTCTCATGATCTTTGCTATTTGGAGGGAACCCTGCCAGGAAGGTTTTGCACATAGCGATCAGAAGAACACATGGGGAAATGTCACTACCGGGAATGAAACTCTAGTTGCCCAGATGCTCTGCAGCATCTTTTCAAAGTATTGCTTGCTTTCCTGCTGAACAGAACTTCCAGCTCATGTTGAGTAATCATCCTTTGCATGCCATGTTGGTCCAGTTGTCCTCCCCAGGGAAGAACAAACCACTTGTTCCACATATCGCACCAAACACTTTTATGAAGCCTGGCAGATAGTCTTGGAACCCATTGACAAGCCTGTCCTACCTCTGATGTGACATGGTGACCTTTTGCTCTCAGAAGCATGCTGCAGAAAAGACAGAAAAGGAACTTAGAAACTCCAGGGATCCACAAGAGATTCTAACAGCCCAATCCGAAGGCTGCTTGTTAACCTGTTTGCCTTCCCCAAATCCTTTCCATCGTGTAAAGCCACCAGAAAGTTCTCCATTAGAGTTATCTGTCCACTGATTAACCTCCTTCGTTTTGGTCCTCACTCATATGCTTTCTCTCTTTTTCATTAATTCTCCACCTGTTTCTCATGCACATATAGCAAGCACCACATGCTAATTTTGAACACTGAGTATATTTTAAGTAGCCTATAGCTGGTTGCTGAATCCATTTCCACCAATGTATGCTGTCTGAATTTCGATCACATGAAGGTTTCCATTAAAAATCATGGTGGCTAGCAAAGGAAGGACATCCAGCAATTTCCAAATGGGTTTGGTGTTGTCAGAGGGGAGGTGCTTGAAAATGTTGGCCAGCCTCTTTACAGAGCAAAAGGTCAGGACTCCGTGCATAAGCCTAATTGCTTGCCCCCCCCCTCCCGACTTCACATGCCCTTTGACCCCTGAGTGACCTCAGCCACTAAATGCACAATGGAGTGAAGGGCTGAGGGGAGGGCAGACAGCCATAAGCTGAGATGTTTGCAACTAGGGCATCATAAGTAAATTGGAATGGAGTGGATTTAGCCATTGTTCCTTTAAAGTGGCATCTGCTTTCATGATCCAGGACAACCTGTAGAGGGTCATAGCCCCAGCTACTGCAGGATTCCTTTAAGATTAACTTAATTCTGGCCATTCAGATTTGCAGTAAAAAGGAAAAAAAGAAAAACAATCATGTTACGATTCCCAAAGCTTCCAAATTAGTGTCAAATAAGTTGAGTTTTACAATCCATTGGAATCGCAAACTGGTAGGATCACTGGTGCCTCTGAGTGAATTGCAGGCACAGGTTGTGGGTCAGGTATTGCCATGTGCCCTTTGAAGAAAAAGCAAGAAGCTGCCTGGTGTGGAAGTAACTGGACCCTTCCTTGCCTTTCCTCCCCAGGTGGACCTGCGCTTTCTGACCTTGCTCACAGCCATCGCGACACAGGGAGCAATTTCCAGGGAAACACAGAATGGCTACTATGTCAAATCCTACAAACTGGAAGTCAGCACCAATGGCGAAGACTGGATGGTGTACCGGCATGGCAAAAACCACAAGGTAAGTGCCTTTTCCTGTCTCAGAAGTATTCAGAGGGTGACGGAGGGGTGGAGAAACCTCAAGTTGACCTAGGAAGAGGCCTGTTCTGTGAGGCTCAGATTACTGATGGAGGCACGAAGATGCTGGCCATGAAAATACTCTTCCTTATGAGAAAGTGATTGGAAAACAGTTTTTCCAACAGCACCACGACTGCTGCATCTTGCAGAGAGAGAGAGAGAGAGAGAGAGAGAGAGAGAGAGAGAGAGGGTGAGAGAGAGGGAGAGCTCGCAGAGTGCTCACTGACTGCAAATGAAGGAGAAAATGTGTTCCCAGCCCGTGTCTCCGCACACAGGATTCATTGAGCATTTATGGCCTGAGTCCCTTCCACATGCTGGGTTAACAATCACAGAACCACATGAAACTGCAGTTCAGGAGTTACTGAGGTCTGGAAATAAAAGGGCACAAATCCTGAGAGGGAATCACAATGTCCCAACAAAGAAAAAGGACAATAAATAATGAGGAGAAATTCAGCAAAAGGGATGGGATCTGAACTGGCAATCATGCTTGGCAGTGAGGCATTGAATTTTCTCGGCTGGTGCCTTCAGTGTCTGTGACTCCTGGAGGTGTGTACGTGTGGGTGATGGGGGGGGGGGGCTTTGGTTGTACATCTGGATGAATGTCTGGCACTCAGCTTTCTTAAGACACATGGCCTTCTGCTGGGGAGCAGGCCTGCAGCTGGCGCCACTGGTCTTTGGGTATCACAGCATGTGGGTGCTTAAGAATAGGTCAATGATCTCACCTGGGCAGGGGGACTCTGCGCATCAAGGGTTGGCTCTCAGGTATGAGAGGAGAGCAATGTCCTAGGAGGTCCTAGGAATTTCCAGACACTGCTCCTCCTTCTGTGGAAGGGAGCTGGCGATGAAAGAAAGGGTTTCTGTTGCAGCTCTACCAGGTCCCTGATCTATTAGATTGTGAATTACCAAATGGGACGTGTGTGGCCAGTAGAAATGTCAGAGGTCTTTTCCCAATGGAGTTTCCTCAGCTCCTGTTCGGTCCCAGGGCAGCCTGTTCCAGTTGGTAGAACTGAGAACCTGGGACCCAGGAAATCCTGAAATACAATGCTGGCATGGTTTTACTCAGAAAACGTGAGTTTTCAAAGGAGTAGGTTTTCTTTTCTTTCTTTTTTTTTTAAATTAAAATCACCATAGTAACGTGGCATCATTCATTTGAAAATCATGGCTTTTGGCTATTACCAGGTATCACACAAACATGTGCACACTGATTTGCCCATTCAGCATATAGAGGAAGTGAGGTTCTTAGCCATTGAAGGACTTCCCCACCTTAATGCATCAGAAAACACACCTTTGTTTGGTTCTGGAAGAACTGTCAAATGTTACTTGGAAGGCAAGACTGGCTTGGTATGGGGTGCTGGGAGTTCCAGTCACTGAATCCTCATCCCACCCTACTCCCTTTCTATTTACCTCTTTTCTCTCCACCCAGACTTTTCAGTAAGAAGCTTCTGGAACCCAGAAGCTCAGCCAGGCAAGCGAGGGCCAGCAGCTGGGCAGGGGTGGGTCCTGAGAGAGAAGGAGGAGGTTCACCTGATCGCCTCCTGGTCCAGGCTCAGTGACTAAGCAGCCTAGCAGAAGGATACTGTGGCATAAGCTGATTTTAAAAGCACACAGATGGACCAGGATGCTATTTAAAACACCATTTGTAGGAAATCTGCTTTTGGAAATACCTTAGCACTGCACATTTTGATAGAATGCTGTCCTCCCTGGCTTTATCCCTGGTATTTGTTCTGCAGGGAAGATATTCCTGAGAATTGAATTTTGCATTCCAGGCTCCATGAGAATCATTCTTCCCAACTTTTTCATATCAAATACCTCATTCTCTTTTTCTCTTCCTCTTGTTTGCCTCCCCTCCTCATCCTTAGCTAAATTCTCTCCCTCCCCAATAGCCAAGGAGTAACTTAATTTTAATTCTTGTTGTTGATGTCTTTTTTTTATTATTATTTTTTAGTGAATCAGTCCTATCTTTGGAACAGAAGAAAATCTCTTTTTTCTTCCTATTAGAAATTCATCCTTTTGGTACTGAAAAGGAGGCAGGAGAGTGAAAGCCTGCCAATTAGCCATCACCCCCTCCCCAAACTCCGTTGGGTGTGGTAGATCACAGGGGCAACCTGCCTCCCCTCCCCTCCAAGGGTGATCTCTGCTGCTCCCTCATTAGCAGATCTCTCTTCCAGATGTCTGTATTTAATGTGCAGATTCCGCACCGTTCATGGTGCGTCAGTGCAGCTCTCAGGGCTGTGCGGGTTGAAATAGTTGAGTGAACCGTGCCAAATAGATTTGTCAAGTCTGCTGCAGTTTGATTTGATGCACGAAGGGGAGGCAGGATGAGGAGGGAACTTGGGGGCCTTGCGGGGAGAGGCGCCCTCTATGTCAGGTGCTACCACTGGGTTTCTCTTTGTAGCCGCTGGATGGTGGGCACCATGCCAAGCTAACTGGTGCTAAGTGGTAGGCTTGAAAGTGAAATTCAGATGGCAGGACCACGAGCAGAGCAATGCAATGCAGGGATGCAGGCAGTAGCCTGTTTTGCTCTGAGGATCAGTGGCGGGGGGAGGCGGGGGGGAAATAGGGGGTGGTTGCAGAAGACCTTAGGGAACACAGTGTGGGAAGAGGGGATGGGGGCAGAAATATGGGAACTAGATTTCAATTCCCTGGTCACTGTCAACACCAATGCAGCTTACCAAAGACTGGGGAGCTGGGGAGATTGGAGAAAAATAAGATTAATGAGAGCTCAACGTGGTGGTGGGGGGATGACTGTGCTATTTCCTTGCAAAACATTCTTTACAATTTGAACCCAGCCTGGGCTGAGGAAAGGTGGCCTGGACCTGTGTATGAATGACTTTCTTCTTGCAGCTAGGGTGTGAGGAAGCTCACTCTTTTCTAACCTCCCTCAGCCTGGCAAGCAGCCTCTTAAGTCTCTGAATGGTGTTTCCACCAGTTGGATGGTGTTTTGATCCAACAGGTAATGGTGAGAGAACCTATGAAGATGATTGCATTGGTGCTGTAATATTGCAAGCTTCCCCTGGGTAAACACAGCCTAGTCACAGGCCACATGTACAGCACATCCCCATATTTATCCAGCTCCACATGTCACAAAATTGGAGCTTGTGATTTTCACTTAGGGCGGGGCCTCCTTATGCATATTTATGGTGTAACCACAAGGCAGAGAGCACGTCTGCCTGATGCAGCCCATATCCAGCCCATGTGCTCCCTTAGATTATACAAATTACTTCACAAATATTACTTCAGAAACCACACGCAGAAACTACTGCTTTTGGTTTCACCAGCTGTATTAATAACACCCCAGACATAGACATGGTGTTGTTAATACAGCAGTGGAAGGTTCATGTGTGTGTATAGCTATAGACACAATTATGTACACACATACCAAGGGTGGAATGTGGAGAAAGATGGGAGGAGCTGCAGGCCTTGGGGCCTTGGCTAAGGTCCTGCTCATCACTGAGGTGCTGGCTTGGGCTGTGGGGTAGGGGGGCAGCGGCCATTGCCTCACGTCTAAGCACAGTCTGTCATTACATCTTTGCCATTTGGCACATGTGGGCATCTTCCTGGTTGATGGAGCACTGGTCAGTTGTAGTCATGGTGTTGCTAACCTGTTCGGTTGATTTTGGTGCTAAAAAAAAAACCCACGCGATGCTCTGTGGCGGTTCCAGAAAACATCTTGATAGCTAGAGGAGAATGCAAAGGTGAGGACAGGGATAAAGTACAGCTGGGACCCCAGAGTTTGAGGGACAGGAATGAACCAAGCTCATCGCAGTAATGTAACGATGACCTCCAAGGGGCTTTGAGATCTCTCAGGCACCCGTTTCTTCACATCAGAATGTAACAGCATCTCACCGACTGTGAGATTGAAGCTCCCTGATGCTAAGTCATTTGCCCCCGAGATGAGGGACCCTGTTGAAGGCACCTGGTTGTCAAGATTTGAATTCCAGGTGGTGCTGTCAGCAAGCTGATCCCAGACTGGCTCATCGTCTTGCAGCTAGAAAGACATCAGCTCCCTGGATGACCTGACATGGATTGAGAGGTGTGGGTTTCACCAGAGTGGACAATTAGACAGCAGGCATGGACCACAGGGCTTACTACTTTGGAGTTTGGGCTCCCTCACAGAATCCTGGGCTTGAAAGAAGTTTCTATGTGTTTGATGTGGCAGCATCCTTCCCAAACAAACACCCTGCTCCCAAACCCCTCTGTGCTATGTTTATTTTTTAAGTTAACTCACTTTGGAAACCATTTGAGAAATTAAAACCCTCTGTGAAACATTATCCTGGACTTAGGTGGAAAGAGAATAGTATCAAAAAACCAGGCCCCCGTAACCAGTTGACCCACGGAACCACATGGTGTCTATTTTCAGATTATCTCCTCTGACGTGCTGTGTGACCTTGGGACTGTCTCCTAACAACTCTGATCCTCTGTGTTTCCATCTGTCCACATGGGATGGTGCTGCTGCTCTTGGCAAAGCAGCTTGGGATCTGTAGAAGGAAGGCTTTCTGTAGATATAATTAATGTATTAGACCCACAAAGCTCTTCTTGAACAGAAGCAAGTTATCAATTTAAAAAGTAACAAGGTCCCATGGGATATTTATCTGCCTTTTTTAAAAATCATAGGTCTGGAAGGGACTGTGATAAGTCATCCAGACCTCTCCCTGTATCTGATGGGGCCTGCACTTGAACCACCTCAGATAAACATTGCCCCTTTGGTCTCAGGCTTCTATTAGGAATGCAATTACACCTCATATTAATAATTTTGAGTTTTGTATTTTTTAACCTCCCAATGCAGGGTGTCCTTTTTGTTGCAGTAATTTTGTTAATTATATGTAAGATTAAAACGATGATTCAGACAGACAGCTGGTAATGGGCACCGGTCTTCAGAAGTCATGAGTGCGGTCGCTTGGCTCGGTGTAGTATGTGTGTGTTCAGAAGCCTCCTGATGCCCTCTCCAAATTCCAGTCCCTGCATTGGGCTGGCCCCCTCAATTATGACTGAGAAGAACCCAGCGCCTTAGGTAATTAGGTTTGTCCTTTATCCATTTGCCATGGGATGAGCTCAGACCTTTAGCCTCTCCACTTAGGAAGCTCAAGGGAAAATTTCATTATACATAAGCTTGGAACCTTTTCTCTAGCAGGCTCCCGTGGCTGGCTTCACCCAACTCCCGTGGGTCCTGAACTGTCTCTGGGAGCGGAGGCCAGCCTCCGAGGCCAGCCTCGCTGGCGCTTACAGTCTTGTTGCCAGATTCCTGGGCTGGGCTGTGTACAGGGGTCTGAGGAACCAACCAAACAAAGAGGCTGTTGAAGACCACTGGGCTTTTGCTGGTGCTAGGCACTCTCTTCCCTGACAATCAACATCTCTAGATAAGCTTTGGACTGAAAACCCGCACCAGGTAGATCGTCAGGTTCTTTGCAGGGTGTGGTTTGCTGCGACTCCCCGGGTAGAGCCAGGCAATGGAAGGTGGGCTGGCTTCCGGTGCCCTACTGCTCACTTCTGCCCACCTGGATTCAAAGGCATTGTCTGTTTTGTCATCAAAATGTAGCAAGAGTTTCCTTGGGGGGGGATGGCCCACCCACTTAGAATGTTTGTGTTGCTCTCCTCAGACCTTCTCTCTTCCCTTCTGGCCTCTCCATGCTGTGACACTGCACTTTCCCAAATCCCCAACCCCAAATCCCTAAGCTACCCTCTTCTCCTGTCCTCCCTGGTGCTTTCCTGTCTCAAATCCTGAAACCCTAATCCTGTTAGTGTGCCGTGTTCCAGGGCTCAGCGTCTTGATAGGGGTAACATAATCCTGCAGTAAAACTAACGGGTCCCACAAGGCACACAGATGGGGATGCGCGTATGTCCTTAAATTCTCTCTCTCTCTCTCTCTCTCTCTCTCTCTCTCTCTCTCTCTCTCTCTCTCTCTCTCTCTCTCTGTGTGTGTGTGTGTGTGTGTGTGTGTGTGTGTGAGATGAGGCAGAGGGAGACACACACATTCATACCTTCTGACTTTGATTCTGGCATATTTCCCACATCCACTACCACATCCACTAGAATGAAAGTAGCTTTTAAAAAAAATACTGTTTTAGGAGTAATTTTAAAATAGAAATGGCAGGACTATGGTTGACAAATGGGGGGGGGGGAAAATGTCCACTATCTTAACATCATGCTCCCCTAGTGTAAGAGCCCTCCATCCTTACCTGTTGTGTACGACATAATAGTTAAATAGGGTGGCATTCATTAACAGTTTATTTTTACACTTAGACCTGATGGCTGGTTTTAGAGAAAATGCAAGGGGAGGAAGGTGGAAGAGGGATGAGGGATGACAGGCTCTGGGTTCTGCAGCGAAGACAAGTCAGTGTAATTGTTTCTGAGATGATACATTTCTTAAACATGCTACTAGTTTCCCTAGTTTCTGCCCTCCATTCCTGCCACCTTGCCTTTCTGCCTGCTTTGTTCTCCTCCTCCTTGAATGTCTGTGCCAAGTAGATTGAAAAGGAGAACTTTGGATGCAATGAAACATTTATTAGTGGTGAGAAATATTTATAAAAAAAGAAAAGAAGAAGAAGAACATCTCGTGCACAATTTCTACCTCAGGGCTCCAGCACTGTGTTGGCTTTGAAAAATTTCCTGCTTTCTTTGCAGTCCCTGGAGCTGGCTGCGTTCATATATTTACAGCAAAATAGAAATAAACTGTAGGTCACACCATAGGTAATGAGACAGGCACGTGCGGGCTCAAGAGTGAAACCCAACGCAGATCGGAGCACATCTGCAGGGAGAACTGCTCCTGCAGCAGGAGGCCTGCCTGTTGGAGAAGGGTGAGCAGCTTCCAGACCCAGAGCCTGCCCTGCATTCTCCACCAAGGAGCTGCGTCTGACAGACAGTGAACATCTGCGCATCCAGGGCACTGGGTGGCACAGCAAACATTCGAAGTGTGTAAGAGAGAATTTAGACCTGGCAGAAAATCCCCCTACCTAGAGGCATGCAAGGTGAATGGGCCCAGATGCCCCCTGTTCTCAGTGGTGCTAAAGTTACTGCTAGTCTTCAGAGGGGCCTTTGGAAAGAAGTGGCTGTGACTAGAATGGGATGAGCAACAGAAAGGGGCGCTTTAAATCAAGGATGCTTTCTGACTAAGAAGTTTCTTCTTAAGTCATACATGTCATGTGGTTTGATTTTACATAAGATTTTATAGTCCTGTCTCCTGAGCTCACAGGCATGGTCAAAACATGTTGATTTTCTTTTTCTGGGGAGTGGGGAGGTAGATAATCTCCAAGCTGGGATGTTGGATAGCAGCCAGTTTAATTGGCAGATACCCCCTCCCCCAGAGGTGCAAATCAGAAAATCCATGAAGTGCTGCTGGTTTCAGATTCTATCTTACTGAAAATAAACCAAAGGTCTCAAGAATCAATTGGAAAGTGTTGGATTATGTTCAGAATTCAGCGAGGCACCAAATGGATTATCCAAACTACTTTGTGCCCTGAATTGTTTTTTAAATTTGGTTTCCAGATAGATTTCAAGACATCGTATATTCAACCTAACTTTGTCGAAATATGTGTGTGTGTGCCCTTTAATAAGTATATCTATAACCAGCACTAGCCCCATCTCTTAAGAAAGCTAAGATCACCTTGAACGCACATCTGGGTTTCCTTTGGGTGCTTAAGCTACATATTAGCATTTTTCTTTTAAAATTAATATGTATACCATCTGTGGCATCCAGCTTTTAAAGCAGATGTTATAATTTGATCATCACACTTGATATATATCTGTCTGGGTGCACAATCCACAAGCCTCTAAGTTTTCTCAGCATTAGACCACCTCACTGCAGAGTTATAGCCTGAGAATTTAGCCCGGAGGTGGGACTTGGGAGTCAATGACTTTCAGAACTTGAACTCTCCCTATTAAACAAAGGCCCAATTATGACTTGGGATTTAGCCTCGCCTGGAACATCTGTCCTGGCTGTTGTCAGACATCACAACCAGCAGGGAGGACTGGTAGACTTTAGTGTCTGTCTACAAGCCTGTTATTGACTTTATTTTCCTGAAGGAGAAACCAAGGTATCTAAGGTTTATTGATTTGCCTATAGTGATTCAGTGAGTCGGCAGGGAATAAGGAGTAAAACCAATTTCCTGGCATCATTTCCCATGCACACAACCCTTTACCTTACAATGCCTAGACTGGAAGCCAAAAATCCATCTCAGAGAATTTGATCAGAAAACATATGAAGGGTGATTCTGAAACCACAGAAGCATTGAGAAAGTCATAAAGATGTATAATATATGATAGCATTTACCAGCTATAAATAGGGGAATGCAGGGAGAAAAATAGAGACCTTGTAAATCCATTGGGTCAGGGAAATAGAAACTGCTTAATATTTCATTTAAAATGGATTTTCATAAATTGCACTTTGATATCTTTGGGTGGAAGGCAATACATAAGGACCAAGGTGTTGTTATTCATTACTCTTGGTTATTAATAATTTGAACTGTTATTGAACCAAAACATCAACAAGGTGTATGCTCCTCCAAGTGGGGCACTCATCCTGTATTCTGGGCACAATCTGAAGTGTATAAAAGTCCACAACACTTGCCCATTAAAGCACTTAGGCCAAAGGGACAATAGCTAACTAAAATGCCCAGCGACAGTGTGGACTCTCCTGGGGCAGTTCAAACCTCAAGCTAGATCAGAAACTCTGGTGAAGAAAGCCTTAGAATTAGGGGCCAGAAAGGACCTTGCAAACTTCCAGACAGTAATCCTCATTTATCATACGAGGATATTGGGGCCAGAGTGAGGCAGCGATATTTGCTCACACTTACATGCTGATTTGCAGCAGAGTCTGACTCCTGGTCTGACTCAGTGGTGTTTGGGGCTTTTTCCCACTACACCCCACCCAGAATGAGAGGTGCGCACAAAACATGATGAAAGATGTCACTGTTTTAGCAAAGGGTCCCCACAACAGAGTGCAGCTAGCTATGAGCACAACAGCAAAAGCAAACAAAGAACCAGAAATAAACTAAAGGGGACATATAGGATAATTTGAAGCCACAAGAAAGAGGTGTCACTTGGTTCTGGGGTAGAAAAAGGGAAAGCACAATGAAATGGCAGAATGAAATTCAATCTGAACAGCCACGATGATAGCCTGGGGTAGACAAACCATGTACTTGCTCCTCTGATGCCACTGTAAGCAGAGCCCCAAAACCTGCAGTCTTGGGGAAATCCCTAGTCCCTTTTCCCCGCAGGTGCAAAGATACATGCACATGATCCCCAGGCCACACGTCAGTCTCCCCAAGGCTATCCAGAGACACAGCCATTTCCTTGCTGAGCAGAAAAAGAAATGATTTCTTGGTTTTGCCTGCCAACATTGAGAAATGAAGGGGTCAGATAAGATAAAATTGGATATTAAAAACACATAAGACGTGCTGTGTTTCTAAATGGTGCCAGTGTGGTGTGTATGCTGTGAACTAGCAACTGTGTTAAAGTTCAAATCCACTCAACAATACAATTATGCGTTCACGTAGCAAATCAAGCCCCCCCCATCCGAACCCCATACCATCTCCTGATGGCGGCCACACACCAACTGGGGCACCATCCCCCCGGAACAAGCCAGTGGTGGCACTCCCACTGCTCACAGCACCATTGAAATAAGCAAACTGCAGCATTTGCATCTTCCTTGCCAAAACAAAACAAAACTAAAAATAAAAAAGCCTCTTCCTCATGCAGAAGTCTAGAACTCATGAATTTCTTTTCCTTGGAATCATTCCCTCCCTCTCTTCTCTCAGAATTTTTGAGACTTCTCTCAGTTCTTTGCAGGCATCGAAGCCAAGGAATGGGGCTGGTGAGACATCCTGTACGTATTTCCTCCTTCCGGTCATCCCTGGTGAAGATTAAAATCTCAGGATGTTGGCCACCTCCTTCTGCATGCCCTCTCCCACAGGCCTGGCTCTCACCCTCATTCTTCTCTTCTTTGGCCTGTCTCCTTCCCTTGCTGTCTCCTTGCCCTTTAATGCCATACAAGAAGCAGCCAGATCTCCCAAGTCTGGTCAACCAGTCCCTCCCCTGTGCTCCCTCTGGTTAGCAGGACAGCATAGGGGGACATGGGTGACTGTAGGAGCAGGACAGGAGACTCCTGGCTTGTGTCGCAGGTTGCGGGTGGGGAGTGGTAGCCCCAAGGTAGGTAGGTTGTATGGGAGCTTTGGGGACAGGGAGTTTAAGCTGAGTGTGATGGGTTTCTTTTCCCTATTTGTCTTAAGTTGTTCTCATTGGTTGCTAAAGCTATGATGCCTCTTACCCTTCACTCCTACCATCAGTGGTGTGCTATGAAGTACCTCTAACTTTTGACCTCAGCAAGTGGGAAATAGGGAGGGGTCAAGGTTGCCATATGACAGAGTTCATGGGAAAGAAAGGACCACATTGTTCATCAGCTCTAAGTTTCCAAGCTGCTCCACAGAGTGTTCCAAGCTGGGACTATAACATCACTTAGCAGCAACTCCATCTCCATTCACCCCATGCTTGGAGACCTTAAGAGCTCATGACAGCTAGCCACCAACCTTTGAGAAATGCTAGAAATGCTACAATTTTTTTTTTTTAAGATTACAGTCTGTCTAGGAAACCACAAGCCTAAAGCCTAGAAACATAGCAGAGGTTTTGGATTCAAATAGACATCTCTGAGCTTTAGTTTCCTTGTTGATTACATGGGGATAATAACACTCCCACCCACCACCCCCTGGTCTTTATAATATCTGACTCAAAGGCATTCAAATTCTTGGTTTCCCAACTCTTCTTTTCCAAGTCTTGGACTTTTTCTTTTTTTGAGACTAAGTCTCACTGTGTTACCCAGGGTTGTCTCAAACCCGCAGACTCAGTGATCCCTAGCCTCAACTTCCCAGTTAGCTGGGACTACAGGTGCACACCACAACACCCGGCTTCTTTTCCAAGTCTTGTCAGTGCATGAACACCTGCATGTTTCTAGGTGATGTCCAGCTGAAGAAAACAGGGCTGATTGTTAGAGCTGGCAGTGAGTAGATTTATAGTTACTTGGTTGCTAAGCTTAACAAGTAGGAAATTGAAGGAATGGCTGGCTAGTTGGTCTTTCCCTCCACCCTAATGCAGGGAGCCCAGGAGAAACTCATCGACTTACTCTAGCTCCATTTTTTTTTTTTAATGGAGAGCACAGAAAAACATAAGGTCCATATGGCAGTTATTGATTTGGAACATCTGGTAAACTAGGCTTGCTCCTACCATGTTGGAATAAAGCTACTCCAAAAAGCCTTTCCTCCCATAAGAGATGCATTGGTCAGATGGGGACAGGGATGGATTTCATTACAGGGTGGGGTCTATGGTACGAGAAAGCCAGAGCAAGACTCCAAAGGACTGTCTGCAAGCCTAACCCTAAAACAAAGACCAGAGAAACCAAGAAAGTGTCGACTGACATAAGGGCATTGGGGGAAGACAGTCGCTTCTCACCCTTCACCCATTCATGGGCCAGGAAGAATTCTAAATAACTAATGAAAACTGTTGAAGCACTTTGTAACTATAAAATAGCCTACAAGTATTCCGATATGCCTGCAACATGAGAAAGAGAGTCACTTTCAAGTTTGGCAAGCCCTAAAAGATGACATTTCCGCTCCATTTTTGAAGGATAATCTGTTGTTTTTTTTTCCTCTCTTTCTCTCAGATTTGGAAAGTGTTTTCCTTTTCAAGGCGCCTTCCTCTGTTTGCTCTCAGCCCAGATGCAAAATTTTCCTTGCCTCCAAAGTTTTCGTGAGGACCGTTTATTGTTTTCAAGTTAGAGCAGTATGAGAAATTAAAGTTTTTCTTCTTGGTGCGTCTGTAAAAAGCCCCACACAACAAACTTGCTGATTCTTTTTGAGCTTGAGGAAGATAAAAGAGGACTTCCCCACTCCCTTCTAAAGTAGACTGCGCAAATGGCTAGGCTACAAATAAGAATTTCAGTAACATGGCTTTGGCTCTCACATTGCAGGTGTTCCAAGCCAACACTGATGCGACCGAGGTGGTTCAGAACAAGCTCCACATACCACTGCTGACGAGGTTCGTCAGGATTCGCCCTCAGACCTGGCATTCGGGCATCGCCCTCCGGCTGGAGCTCTTCGGCTGCCGGGTCACAGGTAAGGGGGCCTCTGGCTATGTTGGGGAGCTGACTGCACCCTAGGGTCTACTTCCCTTTTCAGCATTCTGCCAACAGCATGTTTGCACCATATGACCTTGAGTTAGGATTAGCTCAAGGACTCAAGTCCTACCAGTCCATCCATTCATTCATTTACCCATTCATGTAGTCTATATTTATTCAGTATCTACTATGTTTACTTACTAACACTTATTGAATGCTAACTATGTACCAGGTTTCAATGTAGCATTGATATGTTATCATAAGAACTCTATGAAGTAGATAGATTTATTCTTCCCAAATTATAGGTGGAGAAACCAAGATGTAGAGACTTAGATTCCCCGGCCACAAAGTGATGGAGGCAGGCTTTGACTCTCAGCCATCTAAATTCAGAGCTCCTGCTCTCAGATAATACCCTATGCAGCTTCAACTGGGGGCAAAGAACTTTGCAAGGCACTGTAGATTCAGTGATGCATGGGACAAGCCCAGTTCTGTGTGGACATCTGAACAAGTTGGGAAGACATGGTAATAAATCTGCAAATAAATGTAAAATCAAAACTCTGGCACATAAATCAGAGGTTCATGGACCTTAGAAGTACATTATAAGAGATTTAACCCAGTCAAGAGATCAGGGAGGACTTACTTTAGGAGGTGATATATGAGGAAGGACAGAGCAGACAGGCATTACCTGGTGATAAGAGAAGGGCACATGCACCAGTGGTCACAGCTTACTCCATAGCACAGTGACCAGAGGACCAAAAGAGAGTGATGAAGGGGCACAGTAGGTGAGCTGAGCCCCCAGGAGCCCAGATGTGGAGGATAGATTGAAGAACTAGAGTGGGACCTAGGCTAGCATAGGAGACTGGTACAGTGATGTGGTGAGAGATGGTGGTAGACTAGCCTGTGCTGTTTATGCAAAATCTCAGCCTTTCAACATATGTATATATCCCAGAGGCTGTGACTTGCTTCTTTGACTTGGAAGGGTCTTCAATACACACCCATCCACCATCCTGTTCCCTAATTGTCCCAGCTCTGATAGCAATACTCCATAGTAGGCACCATGGATCCTGGTGCCCATCCTTCAATAGCCTCACCTGGATTCATGGAGTGACCATTTTAAACTTCCCCTTAAAACACCTTTTTTTGTGTGTAATGTCTGTATTTTTAACATTCATTTCTTGTACATCATCCCCTCTATCTTTCTGACAATGCTATGAAGTAAGTGGGACAGAAAAACAAGACTGACAGCCTAAGCAGCTTGCCCAAAGTCACCCAACCAAGAAAGAGAAGAGCTGAGAACCGAACCCATAAAGATGGGTACAACTCTTCACCCTAGTCAGCTTTACTCCAAGACCAGGCTTCCCTTTTACAGGAGTGCTTTGTCTTAGTCCCACCTCAGGGAATGTCTGGTGCCCCTTTTGCATTGCTATGCCAGGCCAGCACAGGCTAACCATCAAGGACTTAGTTCCAACCCATTTTCTGGAAGATCAAAAGGAGAGAGACATTGGATTAGAAGAAGGACCACTTGTAGAATCATTTTAATCCATAATTCAGTTTGCAAGTATTTACTGCTCACTGAACTACAAACTGTCTTGGCGGAGACCGTTTTTCATGCATTCTCCACTCACTAATTCACTCCACAAATATTTATTGAGGATCTGCTAATGGCCTAGTCCTGCACTGGGAACTGGGGCTAGAGAAATGAGCAAAGCAGATGGGTGTCTGACATCATGGAACTTGAGGTAAGTGGACAAGATAGATAAGAAACTAATGCAAGTGCTGATAAGCTAAGATTTCTGCCTGAGGGGAAAGAAGTGGCTGTGCTGAGGCAGAGTGACTCAGGGCACCTGAGTGACTGATGACTGATAATGTGGGGATAGCCTTTCTGAGGAAGCTTTTCATCCTCTTGGGAAAACAATCACCCAGAAAGTTGTGCTCAACTGTGGTTCCCCTGTCCTTAGCATCCCTGGGGGCCATGGGGCATAGACGAGGATCTGAGAGTTCTTGGCTAATGATTGTGAACTTGTACTAGACTCCTTGAAACAGCCCACAGGAGGTAAGTGCTGCTGTTAACCCTCCTGTATCCCTAAGGAAACTGAGGTACTGAGCATTTCAGGCATTTGTCCAAGGTCCTAAGCTAATAAGTGGCAGAGCAAACAAGAACCAGGCACTCAGGCTCCCAATTACCTTGACATGCAGAGAAATCAGTGCTGAATTAAAGTGTTTGACAGTTAGGTTATTTCACCATCCTCTACTAATGGGGGGGTCCTTCTCAGTGAAGAGGGTGTCAGCCATGACCTCCTGTTTCCCTCTCTCTGCAGATGCTCCCTGCTCCAATATGCTGGGCATGCTGTCTGGTCTCATAGCTGACTCTCAGATCTCTGCCTCCTCCACCCGTGAGTACCTGTGGAGCCCCAGTGCTGCCCGTCTGATCAGCAGCCGCTCAGGCTGGTTCCCCCGGGTGCCTCAGGCCCAGCCAGGTGAAGAATGGCTTCAGGTGGACCTGGGCGCCCCCAAGACGGTGAAAGGCGTCATCATCCAGGGAGCCCGTGGAGGGGACAGCATCACTGCTGTGGAAGCCAGGGCTTTTGTGCGCAAGTTCAAAGTCTCCTACAGCCTAAATGGCAAGGACTGGGAATACATCGAGGATGCCAGGACCCAGCAACCAAAGGTAATGTTCCTGGATGACTCTCACCTCATCCCCTTCCCTCCCCCCCCACCCTTTCCCTTTCCTGAGGGTTAAGTTAGGGATGCTGATTGCCTATCCCAGCGGTCATCACCGAGCCTCTGTAACCCAACAAAACAATGTTAGTTGAGAGATGGTTTTGTGCCAGGTACTGAAATAACTGCCTCTTTTCAGTCCTTGTGGTGATTTTCATCCTGATAGTATCTCTGGAAGTTAGATCCTTTTGCTCCCATCTGGGAGATGATACAACTAAAATGGATTTTGTGCAAGGTCGTCCAGGGTACCTGTGATAGAGTTTTGGCTCACACACCCAAGTCTAAGTCCAGAACCCAAAGGGCTAACCACTCCTCAACACTGCTCTTCTGCAAAGTTCTGTACCCTTTATACCCCCCGTCAGATAAAGTTTCCTGTGAACTGGCTGAACATCCAAAAGGGGATGTGGTTTTTGGAGACTCTGCTATAGAAAGTAGGGAATTACGTCCAAGAACAACCATGTTTTTCTGCCTGTTGCTGCACTCCTCTATGTTTTCCTAGTCTTGACTGCTTAGATCTTTCCCGCCTCTCTTGCGCCAGCTAAGCAGAGGCAAAGAGAAGCATACTCCAGGCAGGAAATGCAGGCCAGCGCAGCCCACCCTTCCTGCCATAAGAGTGAAGGTCAGCCTTCCTCCTGGGATACAGAGGAGTCCCAGGAAGGGGAGAGGCTATGGCGCCTCTGCCCCTCTCCGGGTTAACCTACTGGTTAACTGGGAGTTCTGGTCCTCATCTCTGCTACCCCTCCTTTTCCTCAGAAAAGCAGCGCCCCTAACAAGGAAGAGGTATTACATGTCTCTGTTAAGCCGCTTTTGCTGAGCAAATATTTCCATTCCTAATGCAGAAGCAAGGGCTGGACTGGCGGTTTCAAAACACTGATGTAAAC
>PVHY01008294.1:28925-62623 GCA_004024945.1 Uropsilus gracilis
CCCCCCCCCGGAATTGTGGAGCCAGGTCGCCCTGCCAAATGGGGTGGGTCCTGCCGCATTCCCAGGTGCTGAACAGTCACAGCGCTGACTGGCCCCATACCAGCAATCCCTGAAATCAGTGGTTCCCAGGTGTCCACTGGGCTGGGTGCCCCACCTGGCTTCAGCTAGGGCAGCTTCACTGTCATCGGCTGTATTTTGGAGGCTCTGAGGGAAGCTTCTTTCGCAGAACCGCTTCCACTAAGCAAAGGCTGGGGAGCAGTGTGAGGCTATCAGGGTGTGATATCACCTGATATCACAGATATCACACAGATATCAGATGTCAGAGACCCCAGGACGCTCTCTCTAGTCTCAAGAACGGGGTTGTCAGTTTCCTTCAGCCACTCAATGAACTGGATCAGCATAACTGACCATCCTTTCTATATCTGGACTTCTTCTTCTGATAGATCAAGACCTTCAGAATGGGAAGGCAGCTTAAACGCCCTTCTCTTTTTTCCAGCCACGAGGCTGAAGACTCACTGGGAGCCTAACTCCCCTGCCCTCAGTTTCAGCCCCCGGATAAGAGACTGAAGCTGGCAAGGGCCACTTCCCTCTGCTCCCTATTTTCCGTGTTTGCCCCGGCCACCTTCCAGATGAACGAAAACCTTCATCTGAGAACAGAGCTCCAGATGTCCAGTCTCACCAATCAACCTAAGCCACCTTCTCCTTGAATGTGCGGAGCTAGGAGAAGGGAGAGAAAGGCGAGGAAGGGAGGATGAGAGGCCAGGGTCCTGCTTTTAAAAGACTGAGTGAACTTTCTCTCCTGCAGCTGTTTGAAGGAAACATGCACTATGACACTCCCGACATTCGAAGGTTCGACCCTATTCTGGCACAGTACGTGCGGGTGTACCCCGAGAGGTGGTCACCAGCGGGCATCGGGATGCGGCTGGAGGTGCTGGGCTGTGACTGGACAGGTAAGGAAGGCCCCCTGCTTTCCCCTCTCTCCCTCACAGGGTCTGGTGACCCTGGCTTCTCAGGATACTGTGGAGGAAGTGGGCATGGGGGCACAGGGAGCAGAGGTCGCTGGTGAGAACTTGTCAGCTAGGAACCCTGCAGCCCTCTCTGCAGATCCTCAAACCCTGGGTACGGATGCCTCTGAATGCTGGGCCAGTTTCTCAAGGGATACGTTTTGTCTTTTTGAAAGGATCATTTCAGTTCGTCAACTCGAGTCTCTCAAGAACCAGTCATAGACACACACCACCCACCCAAATTCAATTAGACCCTGACTCTTCAGGCCAGAGGGCTTTGGCTGTTGATTTAGGGAAGGGAAAAAAAACCCTCATGATAATAAAGTAATCGGTTTATGTCTGAATCTGGTCTCCAGATGTCAGTGGCTGAGAGACTTCATTTTCCTTTCGAAGCCACATCTGTAAAAGGCATTTATTTGCTCGGGAGGGACTTTGTTGCGGGGGAGCTGACGGGAACAGGACTTCTTCCAGAGTGAGGCAGGAGTGTTGTTCATTCCTGCCCCTGCCAGGTGGCCAGGCTACGGGCCAGGTCACCTCCACGTGCCTTCATGCCCATGAGTCCAGGGAACGCGCCCGTCCCTCCTCATTTCCCAGAAAGGGCCTGTCTGCTGATTCAGCCCCACCTCTCTCCCTGCTGGGCATGGCTGGCACTAGATTTCCCCCAGGTGCTCCTCACTGCCCACAGAAGGAGCTGGGAGAGCCGCTCACCCCAGTAGCCATAGGAGCAGCTGGCAGGCTGAGCCTTCCTGTCCTTTCTTCCAGAGCCCCAGGTAGCTCCATTTTCCTGTCTGAGCTGTACCTGTCACCAGCTCACCCAACAGGGTGTCTTGAAGGATTAATAAGGGCATGTCGGATAAGTGCTTTTGGCTCCCAGGGAGAAAAGTGCTGCCTGCGCACGGCCTAGGATGGCACAGAGGAGTCCCGTCGAGGCACGCAGGCCAGGAATCGGGCCCACATTAGCCTCTCTTACCTTTGGATTGAAGACAGCCCCAGTGAACAATTTTAGTGGGGAAACACTGTATTCCCCATTAGGTAGGGGTGGGGCCAGGTTTCTCTGCAGCCTGCTGTATGCACATCACCTGTCTGCTCGCAGGTGTTGAAACTGTCCCTCCAATAGTGACACAAGCTGGCTGAATATCTGGTCTCCTTAGACTCAGAGGGTGAGAGCTGTAGGTGACCTGAGCTTCTAGAACAAGGGCTTTCAAATGTTTTTGACCGTCACGCCCAATTTAAAATCAATTTGTGTCATGAACGGCTTGACTTAGAAGTATGCACTCCAGCACTCACACGTGTGCATATGGGGATCATGTATTGTTAGTGCCTGGGCTCTGGGGACAGATTACCAGGTTCAAGTATCCTGCCTCTGCTGATACTGGCTGTCTAATGTCAAACAAGTGATGTTGCCTCTCAGCATCTCAGTCATCTGAGCTGAGAAACGGGAGTGACCACAGTATAGCTATGCCCCCAAGGATTGTTATGAGGATAGAATAATGGATAGATATTAGCTACAAAGTACCTATACTGCCCAGTCCATAAACCTGTCATGAGAAGTGAATGCAATGGAAAAAAGTCTCTCAAAGCAGTCCTCATCCTTCCTGTAGGCATACACCTTGAACTATGCTAGAACTATCCGAGTCTACATTTTTCAAATGCTAGCCAAGACCCAGTAAGTTGATTCTGCAACCTATTAATGTATGTCTGAAAAAAAAAATCAGTTCTCAGCCAACATTGCCTTCACAAATGGGGAAACTGAGTCCCAGAGTGATGAAGCTACTTGCGAGAGGTCACCCAAAGGTCACCCAGCTAGCTGGGGGCTGACTCATTTCCACCATCCTTTGCCCTCCCCACTGCACCTCTGCCAGGCTGTTCCTACATGATGACCAACGGGACAGTTGCTAATGGCTTTATCCACTTACTGCTCCCCTGCCCAAATGATCCTGACAGTGACTAGCAACAGGTCTTGCTCTTCCAAGTCCTGCCTGGCGATACCTTGGAGGATAGACTTGGGGGCTTGCTACCCTCTGCCCAGCCTCCTCCCTTTGGAGTCTCTGACATCTGGTTTCAATTGCAGGGGAGCCTTGCAGTTTGATGGGCAGTGACTTCTAGAGCCCCACGCAAGCACAGTGCACAGGAGCCCGGCTGCTGTTTCCTCACTTGCATCTGCTGGTCTTTCCCTCTTGTTGCTTTGCCAGCTTCCAGGCCCCTACGTTTAAGCTGATCTCCATCGATCACCTTCCCCATTTCACTGCTGTATGTTTCTGAAAACTGTTCTCCTGCACCGGTGGCTTCTTTTGCTTTTCAATTTTCCACTTATTCCTGCAATTCATCCTTGGTTCACTTCTTCATGCCTACCCCAGAAGGATATCAGAAAATAATGGGAGGGTTGAGATGCCACAGCTAAATAATTTGACAGGGCTGCTTCACCTGTTTGTTTGTGTTTCAAATGATTACTTCCTGCCTGGCCTCCCATCGTTTGCTTTACAATTGAGTTTGAGTTTCTATGACACAGTGACAAATTTAAACATACAAATTAGGACACTTTGAGGTTATTTGCTATTTACCGTGAGCAAGAGGCAGGCGCAGCAGAGGGAAGTATGAAAGGTTAGGTGCATAGTATTTAATAGCAGAAAGATGGGAAGTGGACCGTGAAAAAGCTATTCAGCGTATTTAGTGATTCCTTCAGGTCCTGGCTTTATTAAATGGTATCCTGAAGGGAGCCTGACAAAGACGCCTAATCACATACAATAGTGCAAAGAAAGAGGCACAGAAACGGGAGGAACAATGCTCTGGCTTATTCGGGCAGTCTGGTTGGAGGGTGGCTCTCGGGTGGAGACCCCACCCCACTACACATGGACTTGAACACCGGTTACTAGGACCCCTTTTACCCCACCCTAGGGCTGACTCATCCTTGCATTCATTTCATGAATGGTTGCTTAGTGAATGACATCTGGCATGAGCAAACAACAAGTGAATGGGTGAGTGAATGAATCACCAGGCGCAGGTTAGAACTGCCTACCTGCCTGCTTGCAGCCAGGTTTGACCCAACCAGGTTTTGTTGCGTGTTACCTGTGAATTTATTTTGCACCCGTTGCCAATGTTGACAGGTCTGGAGATTTACTAAGGAGATAGTTGTCTTCACGTAGGGGGAAAAATTGTTTTCCTATTTAAACAGAGAAAATTGAAATCATGTGATTTATCACTGAAAGTATATAATTCATGTTTTCTAACAAAGTCACAGGGCTGTGCAAACATCACTGGTTTGTAAATGTACGGCATTTTTGCCCTCTCCGAGAGAGAATTCCTGTGCCCATTAGCAGCAGTCCCCAAGGGTCACTCCCCCAAAGTCCTTGATCTACTGGAGGTCTCCTTTCAGCCACCCCTCCCCCACTCTCCACTCTCCCTGAACCCCAGTCAACCTCTATTCCTTACAGTAGCTGTTTCATCCAGGAAGCTTTTGAATTTGCCACACCCAGTAAAAGCACAGCCCAAATTACTGTGACCGAGAGTCTGAAGTCCTTTGAACCCTTGTCCCCTTCCATCCAGTTTGGTGCAAACAGGGACAGCAGTGTCTGTGCCCCCACCCCCCCACCCCAGGCTGTCTGGCTTAGCCTATGGAAATTGTGCTTCTGGTAATCTTGTTATAGGTCGGGCCCCTGAGGCGGGGTTAGCTTCAGTTCAAAAAACTTCTGTCTGACACAGAAGGTTGGGAAAGGAGGTGTATTCCCTGTGAAAGCAGGGCTGACACAGCCACACAGGAGTCCCACATCAGCTCTGCCTTGGGGGAAGCATCACCCCCTCGGGTCCTGTCTTAGTGGCCTCTCTGCTGGCTCCATGGCCATGCCATGGCTGTTTCTGCAGCTAAGGACCAACCGTTCACCTCAGGTGATGTGCCTGACTTCACTGACAGCACAGAGAACCCATTGGGGGGTGTGTGTGTGTGTGTGTGTGTGTGTGTGTGTTGGGTTTCTTTTCTTTTCCCATCTCTAAATGCTCACACTGAGTTTGAGCATCATCCTCCTGTTGGGTTTCCACACTGGCCACCGTGGCACTCACTGTCTTCCATTTGCCTATCCACAGACTCAAAGCCCACCGTAGAGACATTGGGACCCACCGTGAAGAGTGAAGAGACCACCACTCCATATCCCATTGACGAGGAGGCCACAGAATGTGGGGAGAACTGCAGCTTTGAAGATGGTAAGGGTTGGGGGTCAGAATCACAGAGTCCTTCCAGATGGCTTGAACGCACACCTGGGCCAGGGAGGTGGGCTGTGACTGGGCAGGGACCTGGGACCTGGGACCTGAGAGAGGTTTGGGGAAGTGGCTATTTACAACCACTCTAGAAGCATTCAGATATTAAAATAACCACTACCACCTACGGTGTGGACACAAGGATTGTCAGCAGAAATAAGGTCATCAGCAAAATAGGATCCATCTGAAATGGACATCCATCTGAATCCCAACTATAATATAGCACAACCCATCTGCAGGATGTGAAGTACAGAAACGAAAGGATACTTCAAAACCTTCCAAACTCTGGGCCACCGGCTTTCAGATCACCCTCTTCCCATGGGAAATGTGTATTACTTTCCATTTATCTCCTAACCACATCCAAGCTAGATAAAAATAATGATTGGCAGAACCCAACGTATGTCACGTTTTGCTTTTAACCCAACTGCTTTCAAGGTTGCCCGGTATGACGGCTTTCCTAAGAAACCACAAATTTTGGAACACCTGGCATTTTTGGCTAGATTTTACTCCTTGACAGCCTCAATTTACAGTAAATTGCTGATCATTATTAAACGTTCATTAAACAAAATGAAGGAAGATTGGCAAAGAGATTTGGTAAGTGATGGAGACAAAGATGTAGCCCCAGTTCAGTAGGTAGAAGGGAAATCTGCCGAGCCCATCCACTCAGCCTCAACTGCGTGAAGGGTGATGTCGCTAGATTGGACACTCCATGGTGTGACCACAGAGAAGATTGGGAGGGAAGCCAAAAATAAATGCTGAAGTTGTGGGACTCAAAACATGGTAATCTAATGCATATGCTTTAGGAATGTGCTTTTGTGTATTGTGTGGGAGGGGGGAACGCCACTGGTCAGGGGTAGTTGAGTACAGAATTTTGACATTTTAATGTCCTTGTTTTTGTTTTATGAAGAAAAGAGACTTAGGGAATCTTCCAAAACAGGTTTAAGATAGCTTGAGAGCCAAAAGAGGAATGCATACAGAGTTAATATACGATATTGGATTAGCAGAGTTTACTCCGTGGAGGACAGAAGGAGAGGCTTCTAGCTAAGTAGGAATCTAAAGGAAAATTTCAACATTCTGCTGCAAGCTCTCAGAAGTTTAATATAATTTCCCCGTTTGTAGTGGTTTGTTTTGTTTGAGGTTTCTTTGGTGGTTCCTCCTTTCTCTTTTTTTGCAAAAGATCTTTTTGTGGAATTTGGTTCCTGAGATACAGTATGCATGTAAACATTAGCGAGGAATTATGGTATATTGAATTACTCCATATTTTTGAATGGAAAAATAGAAATCCAGAAATTGTCGGGACAAGGGGATCGTGAGGGCTAAGAGCTGACTTTTCCAAGCCACAGGTTGATGCTTCCATAATAGATTCCATGTGTTGCTTCTCCACTCAAGCTGACCTTGGCCAAGGGTGGGCAAACATTAAATATTCTCTTTCGGGAAGGGGAGGCACAGATAGGGCCCACTGGCAGTCTGCCTTGGGGGCCAGCCTGGTGAGACCGCCTTGCCTTCAGGGTGAAAGCAATTTGTTTCCTCAGTCTTCCACAACCTGCATTGGAGGTCTTCCCCTTGGAAAGTTTTCTCTGGGAACCTTGAGAAGGAAGTGAGAAAGCGAAGGACCGCAGCACTTCCCACTACCAGCCTTAGCCATCTCTTTCTCACTGTCCTTATGGCCATTGCCATGAACATCCCTGTTTGGGTTTGCATTTCCTCCCCCACCTCCACAAGCCCCCGGCCCCCCACTCCATCATCTATTTGGCACAAGCTCATAACGGATATTTAGAAAAGGATGGAACCTCAAAAGAAATGTTGGTCCAGTCTTCTGGCTTACTCGGGTGAACGCAAAGCAGATGGGACAAAGTTGTATAGTTGTGTCTTAGATTTCCATGAGGAAAATGTTCTCACTTCCCAGGAGGATCTGGGATGTGAAGTTATTCTTCTTTGTCAGTGCTGAGCTGGGTGACTGACTGGTCTGACCAGTTCATTTTGCCCATTTATGCCACGTCCACCCACCTCAGAAAAGCCAAGTTGGCCTGATCTTCTGAAACAAGAGTTGTATCGCAAAGAGGTGAGCAGGGGAACAAACAAGACCGCCTTGTTCTGAGGTCACTCTCTCCTCCCTGGCCAGCACGTCCCCTGCATTTCAGCCTCTCTGGAGGCTAATGGGTTGCCCCATCACTTCTGAGAGCCAGGTTGGCAGGAGCCAGCCTGCCACTGAGGCGCTGGGGAGACATTCTTCTCTGGCAGTGAAGAAACAGCGATTTTCACATTTGTCTGCTTTCTGAGGTGGACAGAAGAGGCTGATTAGAGCCTAAAGCCATTTGGTGGCCTCATTTATAACTGCTTACTATGGGAACCACTGGCAGACTTGGCTTTCATGCCTGGGAAGGATGAGACCAAAGACTGACCCGAGAGCCAGCAATCGCCAAGATGAGTTAAATGAATAAGCAAGGGAGCCACTTCTTTCTCGGTTCTCTACTTAGGCTTTGCCAGCCATTTAAATAGCACCACTGTGGCTGTTCTCTGAACCCATTTCATTTGCTTTCCTTTGGGTTTCTCCCCCTTTTAGACAAAGATTTGCAGCTCCCTTCAGGATTCAATTGCAACTTTGATTTCCCTGAGGAACCCTGTGGTTGGATGTACGACCGCGCCAAGTGGCTCAGAAGTACCTGGACCAGCCCCTCCAGCCCCAACGACCGGACGTTTCCAGGTAGGCCTCATCGATTCAGGGAGAAAAGTGTTCAGGCCAGCCTGCTCCACATTTTTTTAGCTCAGACTCCCTGACAGGCTTCCTAACTTCCCACCATGAGCAGTCCTCTGCTCTCTGCCCGCAAACCGCCTCAGTCTTTGCTCACGACGTCACCCCAGCCACAGCATAGCTGTTTGGTGGTGCCTGGCCCTCTCTGTGATTACAGTGTAGTCTGGAGGCTGGTATTGAATGAAGTCAAAATAAAAAGAAGAAGAGAAAGGAAGAAGGAGTAGAGTGGGGAGGTGCTGGGAGATGGGCAGAGTCAATGTCCCCTTGTTCCCATCGCCAGCACTGGCCTCCACCATCACAGAGCCTCTTCTCAGTTCCAGGCTGGGTATTGTTCCTAAAATGGCTCATTAGGATACCACCGGCTTCAAATCTGACTGATCTTCTCTGAGGCTTTCATCGCTTCTGTAGCAAACCAAGGCGAGGACTGAAATGCTGCCACACCCTGGGTGTCTAGCTGAGCTGTCTGGCACTTGGCCTGCAGGAGGGCACTGCTGCCAGTTCTGAAATATTAAGCCACCCTTTGGGTTTCAGAGGGCCAGCCTTTAGAAGCCTCTCTCCTGGCGCTGCTGATAGCGAGGGTTTGCTGTTAGCCCTCTGAGCAGCAGTCACGTGCTTTCTCCGCTGTCGTGTGCTTATACAGTTGTTCTCTGGTAAATGTTTAACAAGCAGCTCTCTGAGGATTTAAAAAAAAAAATGCCTACTTTGTAATATTTGCCACTTTCAGTGGTGTAAATACTCCTCCAGTGGTGGAATTTAAACTGCCAACATGATGTCATCAGAAGTGGAGTAGAGAAGTGTGATAACACAACATTAAATAGCTCCCCCCCACCCCACCGCCCCCCCACGGGACAGAACAATAGCTCTAAATAACTCTGAGAGCAGAAATGCTGGTGACATTTATTAAAATAACGAGAAGTGTTGAGTTTTCATAATTTGTTACCATTAGTTTTTATATAATTTATTATGTCCTTTAATTTTCGATAAGAATTGTGTTTACCAACAAGCTTGCAAAATTCCAGAACGTTTAACGAGCTGGTATGGGTTAGCTCCAGCACACCACTCTTTAGCTTTCAATTTTCCCACACCCCTTGTCTGGACCTGAGGCCCCCAAAGGATTTGAGAGGAAAGGGTTAATTCTGAAAATTAGTAGATCAAATGTGGCACAAGTAGGGAATGAAAGGGCAAAGGAACCTCTCCTCTTGCAGGCTCCCCTAGCTGCTGCCTCTCTGCCCAAGGGCTAGACGGGTTCCCTTGTCCCCAGGGGACAGGGGGGACAGATGCTGGGGAGACAGACGCTGGGAGGACAGCCGCTGGCCTCCTGACACCCCCCATACTTGCTTTCCCTGAGGGTCACAGCGTCTGCTCTGGAGAAAAACATTTTCATATTTCAAGTGTTTATCTCTTCAGCTTTTGAGTGCTCGCAGAGATTAATATCTGAAGATCACCACGGCCTCGGGCAACAGGAGAGAACACTTACCCTCATCCCAGCCTTAATCACCCTCCCCCCTCTCGTTCACTGCAATAATGTTTAATTAATATAATGAGCCTCCTGCACGTTGGAAAAAAAAATACTTATTTTTATAACCCAGACTGGATTTTTCATTTCATTTCCTCTCCTTTGAGACTTGGCCCAATTAATTGGTTGTTTTTCCCAACCCCCATTTTTGATCCAAACATAAAGGTTTGTGGGGTGTGTGTCTGCCTCTGTACACACAGTATTTATATCTATTTATAAGTGATGTGTTTATGTCTGAAGGTGTTTGTGGGGCTTTATATGTGTTTGAGTAGATTTATGTGTTTATAAATATATGTGTAAGCACTTATATGTGTTCTACCTGTGAATCTGTGTGAGGTTTTCTGTGTGTGTGTGTGTGTGTGTGTGTGTGTCTGCATAGATGTGTTTGTGGCATGTGTGTATCAGGGGAGCTTGGAAAAGGCACTTGAATAATGGGATGTGCGTGACACAGAAGGCAGAGATTTACTGGCTCCTCTTCAGTCACCATCTTCAGGTTCTTTCTAATAATTCCAGCCTCCTTCCTTGTCTCTTCTAAGCAGATTTTCTGAAGCCAGCCCTGTCCATCCCAGAAAGACACCAACTAGCAAGCCACGCTTCTGGGAGCATTGAAGTTACAGTGTTCGCCCCTGGCTTTACGTCCCTTTGCCTGTTTACCTTCACCTCCCCCGTCTGAACCTTGCCCTCACCTGAATCCCTGCCAGCTGACCCTAGCTACTGGTTGGGAATTCTAGTCCTTCTCATTCCAGTTGATTCATTACACCCTGCGGTTTGGGAGGCCTTTTCAGAGCAAGTCTGCAAAGCGGGCAGAATTCCAACCTTGAGCTGAATGGATGGGGACAGAAAGAAAATTAGGGCCATAAGGAACTGCTAGATCTAATGTTGTTTCTCCCTTAAGATATTGAGAAGGAAAATAATTATTTTCCTCTTCCAGAGGAATCCCTGAAGTTTGGAAAAGTGGCACTTGTAACCTGCCTCCAGAAAGCAAAATCATAATATTGTTCTCCAAGCCCTTCCCTCTGTTCTCTGGTGGTTTTAAAAGCCATTTGCTGTATTTCCCACTTTCCTTCTCTTTAACAGGCTTGCTACCAGGTTTTAAACTGGAGAAGATAGAAATCCCTTCAGTTCAGGGTGGTCCTCTCTTAAAATTAAAATAATAATAATGATAATAATAATAATAATGGGGCCCTGAGGGGAGCAGTTGGGAGAAAGGAAACAGCTGTGTTCAGTGAGGGGCAGGGTAAATGCTAATGGATTCAGCCTGGACTTTCCCAGTCTAACCTGAAGCACCCGTGTAATGCCACTTTGCCACTCTATGAAGAGGACCTCAGTGGACCTTTTGGAGAAGCCTGCCCTCTGTTTTATCCCCTTGATTTGAGATGGAAACAAAACTAATGAAATTTAGGAAGGAGGTGTCTTCATTGATGTGGAAGGAGCAGGGATAGAAGAGAAGGGAAAGGAAAAAAAGGAGACAGTTATGTTGAAATATCATACACAGGCTGTTTGATTCGAAGTAGCTGTGAAAATGACTTACATTCCTTAGATATTTTGTGATGTAGTTGTTTTCTCTTTCTCTTTTTTTCTTTCCCTTTTAAGTAAGCAATTAGTTCTGTTCTTTTGGCCGGTGGTAATGGTCGCTTAAGGCTGACAAGACACCCACTGGTTTCATACCACTGTTTTTGTTTTTCAAGATAGTCTTTCAAGCCACTCAGAATTTCTTTTTTTAGCTTTTTGCCTGTGGCTTAGAAGCTTGGAGTGTGTTCTTTTCAGCCCCTGGGGACACTGTTCCAAATTCAGTGACCCCTGTGGCTCAGAGGAGTTGGTTCCATGTTCTAGAAGCCTCTTTGCCTTTTCTCTGTAGCTACAATGGCACAAAAAGTGTTTCCCCCAGCAGGAGTCACTGCATTTTCCACAGATGTTTTCAAGCGCATCCACCACAACAGTTCTGAGGAAGACTTAGATATTTAAGAAACAAGGCAAACATTTTTGAGTTGATATAGGGAGCCCATGCGGCTAAAACTTCATTGGTTAATGTGGTTGCCACTGGCCACATGTGACTATTTTAATTTTAATTAATCAAAGTGAAATGCAGTTAAAACTTCCCCCCACATTTCAAGAGATTAATAGCCCCCTCTTTTGGGTGGCACAGATAGAAAGCTTGTCCATCATACAGAAGCTGGACTTGGTCAGCTCTGCTCTGGAGCTTCTAAGTGTTGATGTGAGGGTAACTTTGGGGCCCTTGCCCATGTAGTTGCCCCTGGATTTGTGAAACCAAGAACAGGGGGACGTGCCTTCTCTTAATCCTGTGGTGGGAGTGTTTTCTGGCTGGTATTTTCATCATTGTGTCAGTGTAACTCTGTTTGGGTAACTGTGGTAAATTAAGCAAGTAAGGTAGCATTGGATGGTGTAGGAGTTATAAGTCCATAGAAAGCACATCCTAATACTTAGTAACACAACAATCGTATTACTATTGTTATTGTTATCATTAGCAGGAGGGTGGCAAAGAAAAAGGCTAGCGGGAAAAAGTATTAAGTCAGGTCGACTTCACAGTCCTCACATGTGGTCTTGCACACATTTGTTGACCTCACAAAGTAAAAGTGTATTGCTTCATTTCACTAACTGCCACTCATGGACTGACATAAAGCCTATTTGGAATGTCATTCTCGAAGGATACCACTTTGGCTGCCTTGAATATATGTTTATTGAATTGAGAGAACAGAACCTTTGCTCTTTGAATTCAAACACAAGTTCAAGCTCTAGTAGAAATTAGTCAAAAATCCTCATGTTCTGAAATATTTGGGTTTTATAAATGATAACTGTTCTGTAGACTTGTTGATTTTCATTGGTGCTCTTTTGATGAGGGGATTATATAAGCACTGTGAGAATGGAGACCCTTTATGGATTTACTGTGAGATATGACACAAGAAGACTAAGTGTTGGTGGGCGGATGGTGGCAGAGAAATCAAAGAAAACAATTGATGAGTGAACTTGATGAGATGGCCTTGATTTTCGACTATGTGCTCTGTGAGTTAAAAACCAACCGTCTGACTCTCAAGCCCTTCCTAGTAGATACAACTGATGGCAATACACAATCCAGGTTCTGGATTGACATCAGCTTAAATTGTTTCAGAAAGAGGTTGCTGTGGCTTGGCTAGGACTTTGCAGGCACTGCAGATAACCAAGACAAGAACTTCTTGGGTTGATAACCATGAAGAATAATTAAAGACCAGAAACAGCTTGGCTCAAAGTCTGCCAACATTCAAAGAATAACCTCAGCTGGGAGGCCCTTCTTCACAGAGGCCCTTCTTTGAGAAAGGATGGAAAACATCTCTGACTTTGTAGAAAAAATAGCAGTAGAGTGGAGGGGCTGTTGGTCCTTTTCTTTGAAAGCCATGATTGGTTGTGTCCCCCTATTGTATGTGGATTGATAACGTAGGGGTAGGAGAAAAACAGACCACTTCAATAGCCAAGATTTCTTGAAAACTGACATACCAAAAATAAAGTCTAGGAAGATTCCCACAAATACCAGGCCCCAAAACTGGTGTCCACAAAATCTGTCCGTTGTAAACCTGAAGAACATACTGTTGAGTTTATCCTAAATCAATGTTTTCCTTAACTGGTTGTTAATTTGAGGACCTTAGCCAAGACAGACTGCCCTTGAGAGGCCAGCTGAGGGCTGACTCATGTTTTAAGCATGACCTACCTCTCCTGCAGCAGTAAATACTCTTTCAGATGGTTGTTCTAGTGGGAGGGCAAGATGCTGGCCAGGAGATGTGTGTGTCGGACAGATGGTGTATTTGGCTTTGCAATAGCCAGGAGGATAAGACTGGTGATTTATTTCAGGGTTTGGTAAGGTACAGACATAGTTGATGCCGTTGCTGTTGGGCCGACCACTGTCATGTGGTCTCATAATGTTTAGGCAGCCAGAGCAACCATAAATCACCAGGTGAAATACCTGGAGACCCTTCCCAGAGACAACAGTGGGTTCAAACGCTCGAATGACCCTGTCCCCTGCACTTCCTCTCTGCCCTGCTGAATTCCTGGTGTGGGTTCCCTAAAGATTGTTTTCCCTATAGCATGGAAAACAGCAGCTGTTTTGAGTCAAGGTCCTCACAAAATGCCTCTTGAATATGTCAGGTCTGGGAAAAGGGGAATTATATCTTTGGGACATGATTTCTTCATTCTCTGTCAACAGCTGAACATATTTCTTTTCCATTGTCTTTTTGTTGGAAGCTGTCCATTCCCGGCGTCACTGCCATTAGCTCCAAGAGCAGGAAGACAGCCTCCAGGCCAGGTAGGGTCTCTCACCTGGCTAACTGTCATGTTCAGGCAGCCTGTTAGCAATCCAAAGACTTTTCCTCAGCGTCTAAGGAAGGCCATAAACTGGCTCACCCATGACATGACAGTGCTAATAACTGCCTCTGTGTCTGGCAACAGTGGTCCATAAATTGGGATGTTCCAGAAGAGCCACCTTTTCTTATAGCACACATGCCTTACAGCACATCAGTGGGTGTGGTGCCTTGAAAGAACGGAAATTCGTAGCTTGGAGAGGGGTTAGTGGGGACCTATCACCTCACAGCCTGGAAGGGGATATTGAAAGGGGCCAGGGTTGTGTTTCCTGAGGAAGTGAGCTAAGGTTCTGGACTTTTCACTGGGCAAAAATATTCCTAAGTCAGAAGACAGACACTGGCTGTGTGCCATCAGGACAGAAAGAGGATGTGTGACTGAATGACAACAGGAAGACTTAAAACTGAATCTGAGAAGTTCCTGACACCCAGGCTTGTCACCCAGCAAACAATGGCCCTGTGACCTGTGGAGACTCCTTCTCTGGAGAATCTAAAGCAAAGAGTGGGCAGCTGACCTTGATGACATTTTCACGGTCCCTCCGCTGGGTGAGACTGATCACTCTCCACCAACTTGTGAGGTCCCACTATCACGTTTTCTCATATTTCACCTACTGGAGGTTGATGTGAAAAGTGGGTGTTAAATGGCACAAAACACACAGCTCTGGGCAGCTGGTTCTGGGCTTAGGATGAGTTGGGAACCATCTTATCCAGAACTCATCATTTCTGACCTCATGTGTAACCACATTTCCTCTGGTGTTTCTTGATGATTGGTTCTCTTTTGACCCTTTTTCTTTTTCAGGAAAAAAAGCATGAGGCCAATATGAGAAGCAGTGTCTGTAAGGACACTGGTAGAAATAGCTTGTATTAAACTCTTACTGTGTCCTTACAGCTCCTTCACTTACCTCCTCCCATTTATTCTTCCCACAGTCCTCTGCTGTTGTTATGTCCATTTTGAGGTGGAAAGACTGAGACCTTAAAAGACTAGTGGGAAGCAAGCCAGGATTCCAGTCCCGATGGGAGGACAGATGCTGGTAGTTTTCACAGTTGATTGGGACTTTTATCCTGCTTCCTTCCCGCAGCGACTTCTAACACATTGCTTCAGCTCTCTAAGCCTCAGCTCCTTTTTCAGTTTAAAACAAAAACGGAGAAACTGATAGGTTTTTTTCACAAGATTAGATTTCCTAGGGAAGATTACATAGGTAAGGGTAGATAAAGCCTCCAGTGCAATCTCTGGCACACAGTAGGTGCTTAGTTAACATCCATTCTCTTATCTCTACTTTCCTTTACCCCCCCATTCCCCCATCACACCTGTCCTGGGCTTTTCCTGGTGTGAGCCATTCCTTTGAGATTTCCTGCTTCTAATCAGAACTCTGTCAGTGACAGGCAGGGACATTTTGCAGCTCAGCGTCCCTCTGACTGATGTCTACTGCTAATTCCTTAAATTTACATATCATCTTTCTTCCCTTGAGCTCATAGCGTTTAACAGACAAGTGGGGCACAAATAATTTAACTAAGTGAAATTCAGAGACCTGCTTGTCTTGAGATTCTGCAAACTAGTGGATTAGCTCAGATGTCAGCACTGAGTTATGATCCTTCAGCGGCTCACGCTTAGCACGCCACCAGCATTAACTCCCCAGTCTTCCAATGGCCCTGTAAATCATGCAGAGTGATTATCATCTCATTGTGCCAGAGAGGGAGGAGAGGAGAGAAGATGAGCCATCTCAGGGCCCCAGATGAGGTAGTCTGGGAAACCTTTGGCCTGATTGTGCCCCAAGTGTTAGTAACCGTGGCTGTGTCGCTAGAACAGATCCAGATAAAATCAAGGCAGCCCAGCTCTTCGCACCTCCACACACATCTTCCTTACTAAATTCTAACCATTATGCTATGGTTCCCCTGCTGCTTAAGAATGTAAATTCACACAAGTGACAGTATTTCTGCCAAGCAATTTTCAGACAGCAAGTGGGTCTTATTTGTGAAACTGTGAAGGAAGAAGGCTGAATAATAAGTCTCTGAAATCTGGTTTTCCTTTATATGTGAGGTGGAAACAGTAAGAGCTTGGAAATTACCGGAGCATGAGAGCATCTGTGGGGTGCTCACAGTGGCTCAGTGGACTGGGACTTCCACCGGTCACCCTTTTATTAGATCACTTCACCTTAGAAAAGGCTATTGGCTCTGGAGGGTAGGAGGGAATTGTGACGAGATTACATGAATCTTCAGGATTAACAGAAGCTGGTTATTTCTCCCTCTGTCCTTTTTTCAATCTTATACCCTCATATCATTCTTTATCCATATGTTTGCCGTTCATTTACAGGAACACAATTTCCTTTAATAGTGGTGTTGAGATAGACTAACCAGGAGCAGGAGAAAGAAGCAGTATTACCCCTTATGTGTGTAAAATCTTACAACCAGACTGGGGCAGTTAGGTCATTGTGCAAGGCAGTGGTGCTTACCTGCTGGCATGTCTGAGATATGGTCTCAACTCTATGTATCTGAATCTCATACACACATTGTAAACCAATATCACCTCAATTTAAAAAGACAATTTTTAAAAAAGGTAAAAATCAGTGGTACAATTAATGTTCAAATTGTGGCGAGAAGAGGGAAAAGAATATTGAATGTGCTAGAATGGTTAAACTTAGCAAAAAATGTGGGAGAGGTGGAGTGGAAAGAGAGGGAAGATTACAGATAAGAGGAGAAAGGGCAGTAGGACCCAGTGAGGAAGCCATTTTGCTTCGAGAGCTTACACAGAGTTGCAACAAGGTACAGCTCACAGCTGAATGCTAACCCCTCCACTATGGACAAGTCCCATGAATCTTTCTGGGCCATGGATTCTTCATTCGGTGCCAAGTAAGATTAATAAAAGCTCATTCATAAGCATCTAGCTCTAGCGAGGATTAGATGAAATAATGCATATGAGTGTGCATTGCAACCTGGAGAGCATTATGCAAATATGACATAATTATTATCATTAATAGCAGTAGTGATAAGATCTGATAGGGGAAGCATAGGTTTAGAAGCTCTTGGAATATCTGGTTGTGGCACCAGGGCCTCCTCCCTGCAGACACAATCATGAAAATTGCCCCCTTCCAACAGCTACCTGGTTGTCTGTGCTGACTTCAGCCATAAAAAGGTCTCATGCTGTGGGACCCTGAACAGACAGGGCCCTGGATAGTTGCAGAGACACAAACTAAAACCCCAGCTCTGCATCCTGTGCTGCTCTGACTTAACTTTGGAGGAAAGTAGTTTCTGACGCAGTAATGCCAGAGACTCTAACCTGAAGGAGTTCAAAGGGGCCAGCAAGGAAGGAGTTATTATGGGCCACTGACAGGAGCATGTCACAGGTCAGCTCTCACTAGAAAGATGAGGTCTGGTGGAGATGCGCCAACATACCCGTGGTACAGAGCCCTGTGGCTCTTGGTCTGGCTTCCTCTTCATTGTCCCTGTTGAATAAGAAATCTTTGTGCACAATGTCTTAGAATAACACAATCCCGAAGTGTCTGGTGTGCTGGGTCTGTGGTGCCAAAGTGTCCCTGCCATCCTTCAGAAGTGTTCGGCATAAGATATTTTGGAGTGAAAAGGAGGCAGTGAGATTTCCTCCTGAAATGCCACTGAGTTCTCATGGAAGTGGCCCGAATGCTTCCTCACAAGTTGGATTTGCAGGTGTTGATACCCACACCTGTGTGGGCGAGGCATGGGGTCTGCCAACAGCAGTGGGAACTCAGCCTTCCACGCCACATCTGATGTGCTTGAAACCTAGTCAACCAAACAGCCCATTCTCTGAACATTTGGAGGGGTGAAACCTTAATTTCCCAAAATGTGTATGTTGTCCACTAAACACATAGCCTTGATCAGTAATGATGACTGGAGCCATGTTTATCTGACTTGTTGGAAAAGGCCATGTTCAGGGCTGCCCATGTTCTCAGACTGGGCAGAGAAGGGAGTGGTGTGTTAGGTCCCCTGAACCACCCCTCCTTAGTCACCGCCCTTTCTTCTGCTTGAAGTCAGTACTGAGCTTCTGAATTGTAGACACTGAAGCCCAGACGGTGTCTTGTGACCCAGGAGGAGACAGAAGGTTTTCAGTATCTTCCATTTGGAAAATGTCCAGCCAAGATGACAACGGCTGGAAGCATAAACCACCTGGCCAGAACCAGCCTGCAACCTAGCGGCCATCTCGACCTTATAAACTGTTTCCTTATAATTCAGTTCATTAGGCTGCATTGGCCCTTTGGGTAAGCCCATGATAAATAAGACGTGGGCCTGGCCTCTGCAAATCTAGAAGGACAAGACAGGCACAGACACAACCAGGGAAGACATAAAGCCAACTCTGCCGGGTGCCTTGTGTAAAGGGGACATGGGGGGTGCAGAGAAATGGACAGGGGCACCGACTTGACCAGAAATCTCAGAAAGGGTCTCAAGAGGATGCAGATGGGAATCAAAGTTCTGAAGGAGCCTTAAGAAAGGAAGAGGCAGGCCAGCAAGGTCAGCCCAACTCCAGTCTAGCTGATGCCTCTGGAGGTGCCTCTGCTGCAAACCGGAGTTTTTTGGGTTTTTTTTTTTTTTTTTTTTTTTTTTTTTTTTTTTTTTTTTTTTTTTTTTTTTGAGACTTAGGTCTCCCTATTTGTGCCGCAGGCTCACACTGCCGGGGGTACCACGAACTCAAGCAATCCCCAGCCTCAGCTTCCCAGGTAGTTGGGGTTACAGGCGCGCGCCACCGTGCCCAGTTATATTTTTTTGGAACTAGGTCTCGCTATGTGCCCCAGATGGGACTCGAACCATGATCCCTGGCCCCTGCCACGAGTTCCTAGGCTGCCGCTTACAGGCATGCGCCACCATGCCCGGCCTGCAAACTGGAGTCTTTACCAAGCACTCATCAGGAACCTTTGTTTGGGTTTGTTTCCCCAGATGACCGGAATTTCTTGCGACTGCAGAGTGACGGCCAGAGAGAGGGCCAGTACGCCCGGCTCATCAGCCCACCTGTGCACCTGCCGCGTAGCCCCGTGTGCATGGAGTTCCAGTACCAGGCCACGGGCGACCGCGGGGTGGCGCTGCAGGTGGTGCGGGAAGCCAGCCAGGAGAGCAAGCTCCTTTGGGTGATCCGCGAGGACCAGGGCAGTGAGTGGAAGCACGGGAGGATCATCTTGCCCAGCTACGACATGGAGTATCAGGTGCAGTGGTGAAGGAGGGACGGGTGCGAGATCCCCATGGAGGGAGTCGTTGAGATCAGTATTTGAACATTTCAAAGGGCCATGCCCATTCATCATTAGGAAACGTGGTTAAGCGCTGCTGTTTTCATTGTGTTTCTTGGGTTGCCATGGCAACTGAATGACACTCTTATTTGTTATTCAGAATGTGCCTATCTCTACACCCAGACTTGGTTCTTTGTTCCTCTATTACCTTTTATATTGCTGAAATCTTCTCCAACAAATGTTTCTTCTCTTCGTTTTATTTCAGATGGTTATCAGCTAGGCTAACAAAGGGACCTCAAAGCCAAGGAAATAAACAAACAAAACCTTCCTCCCACAAGGGGAAAGCCCCTCCCACCTCAAAGGAGAGGGAGATAACCTTCCAGACCTGTCCAAGTGAGCCTGAATCCAGCAAAGGGTGCTCAGTGGCCAAGAGACCAGAGTTGCTGAGATGAGGGTCCTCTCCTAGCCGCTCTGGGAGTTGCATTCTATTATCTCTGCCCCATAGCAAGAGACTAAGGCACAGATGGATATGCACAGCTGTGGCTGAAACTTGGGTAGGAGTAGACACACTGTGGAAGAGGTGACTGAGAACCAGCCAAAGCATTAACCTGCTCCTCCCCAGACGAGATGCAGCAACAGATGGCTAGTGAGGCAGCCAACTGCTCGCTCAGCTTGCCAGAGGACATGTGCTAGTTTGCAGAGAGAACCCGGGGAGGGCGAGAATGAGGAATGATTGAAGACCACAGCATGGACAGGCTGCTGTGTGCAGCCTGCAGTCACTCCCCAGGTTGTAAGGGGTCTTCAGGTCCTCCCGCCCCCACCTGTGTTCCCACTTACAGTTAGATTCTAAGTGACTGTTTGCATTTTTGTCTCATGCACTACATGGTGGACTTCTTGGGGAAGAGGGTTTCGTCTTAGTAGGTTTTGTACGTGTCCTTATGCCTGGCACAGTGAGGCGTCCTATAAACTATGGAGAAAGAACAGGTCTTTTACCTCCTAGTTTGAAATAAAATCATAAGACGGTATTATCTCTCAGGTAGCCTGAACCTCTTTTACCTCCTAGTTTGAAATAAAATCATAAGACGGTATTATCTCTCAGGTAGCCTGAACCTATACACTTTATTTCTTACCTGACCCCCTCTGCTCCTGTCTTCTGAGTTTTCAAATACCTGAATTGGTCATGTGAAAGGTTTCTGAGAAAGGAACCTCAAAAATGACCTGAGGAATTTTAACTCTCCTTTCAACATGCTCTGGTTGTTATGCTTTTAATCAATACATTCTAAGTACTGGACAACAGTATCTATCTGTTGTATTTTTCCCCCTCTCAAACGTGCATTTGATTTGAACCAAATCTTTAAATTAAGATCTCAAGTACTTAGCCATGTGGTCAACAGATGTGGACCAGGTGCTGTAATAGGCACACACCTACAGCACGCACACATCCCACACATCCCACACCAGGAAAGCATACACATAGGTATGCACATGTTTTAAGCTACGGTTAATAGAACACTCAAAATCTTTGCACTGTGTGGGCTGGTAAACTCAGTTAACCATGGTTCTTGTTCTGGTTTCCAGGTTGTGTTCGAGGGAGTTATTGGAAAAGGACGTTCGGGAGAAATTGCTATTGACGACATTCGGATAAGCACTGATGTCCCGCTGGAGAACTGTATGGGTACGTGAATGTTTGTCTTTTTGTGACTTTTCCAAAGGAGACACCAGGGCTGGGCTATAGAAGAGGAAGCAGCATATCATTTCCAAGCACAGTTGTCCCTCAGGGGTAGGGCAGGGGCAGCCTGTGTGGGAAGTGAGGTATGAGTTTATTTGTATCTTAGGCTGCATCCAGTATAGGAGAGGTGTGAGATGAGGCAGAGTCTTCTATCCCTATTCCCATTCAGAAATAGACATGCACTAAGTATATGGAGAGTAAGGATGCCAAGACCCCATCATCCGACTCCAGCTTTTAGCAAAGAAAATGCTAGAGGATGAGAGCAGCTGCCAATCAGAATTACATGCCGGAGAGGTTTGGTGGATTTAATGGAAGCCTTTCACTAGCGAGCAAAAATAGTACATATGTTATATCAGAATGATAGCACAATTACCCAAGTCATTCTTTTACATGAATGAACTGCAGGACACAAACATGGCAGATGAAGTCAGGTTTTAGATTTTGCTTTAATGTTAATGCTTCTAATCCCCAAGATCCCAGAGAGACTATAAGATTGAATATTACATGGCAGGAGTCCAGTACAGGAAGGACACCAGAGCTGTCACCTTGGACAGAGAAGATGAGCAGCCAGCCCTCCTGAAATGTTCACATTTTACCCAGGTCACCCCAAGGGAACCTGAATCTTTCATCAGAGCCATCCACATTCCCAGAGCAAGAAGGAATCCTAAAAAAGAGTGGGACCTGTTCTTAGTAGGCAGTGACTGTAATAACTCACCGAGTGCTTTACTTGGCACACAGTCCCGGGTGTGCATGTGCCCGATGATGTCAGCAGCACCTGGGACACCCTCGTCCCTTCAGGCAGCCCTCAGGCCCTGGGCATCTAAAAGTAATCCGGGCTCTGAGAAAGTAATCAGTGGTAAGTGACTGATTACAATGCTTCAGGGACCCATTACTCTATAAAGGACTTTTTGTTCCAAAGCAACTTTGAGAATCCCTCTCCGCCTACCCGCCCCCCACAATGATGATGTGTTAGACACGGTCTAGAGCGTGTGGAGGGCGTGGGACACTTTCCATGGGGCATTACAAGAAAGAAAAAACTTAATGGAAGTTGTCTTTCTCATACCCTGTGTTTGCCTGTTTCTTTTTTTCTTTCACTCAACTCAATTTTTTTCTTTTTCTTTTTTCCAGAACCCATCTCAGCTTTTGCAGGTGAGAATTTTAAAGGTAATATATATATATATGTATATACATATTTCATTTTTGCATGCCTTTTCCTCCCCCTCCTCATGTGATTTTGGTGGTAGGAATAAACCTCTGAACTATACAAATCTCCTGAGAGAAAAAAGGTAAATAGACACCACACGTTCCCGCCACTAGATGGCACCCACAACACCTGTAGATACTGGGAAATGGGATTGAGATCCTCACTGTCTCTTGTTTAATTAAAGTTTAGAAACCTATAATAGAGACAAATAGGTTACAGATAAACCTTTCAGCCTTGCATTGTCCAACGGGGAGCAATGAGGCTGAAAATGCATGAGTGGTGAGAAAGGAGAGGCTGCGGGGAGACTGAACAAAAAAAAAAAAAAAATCAGTAGTAAATTAAAAGTGAAATGAGGTGGCAATGATTTATTTTAGCCTGAAGAGGGTTTCTTTCCAGTTGCAGGGTACCAAGGCAGCGGTCTCAATTAACCCACAGTGAGGTGCAGTGGCAGGCAGTTTGGTGAGGAAGAAAATGAGGGAAAAGACGAAAAGAATGATTATCCTACGAAGGAAAAGTTGCAGGATTTGGGAGCTGCAGTCGGATAAATGGAATAGGAAGCACATTTTACGACTGAAGTTAGAGCACTTTTAGTACAGGACTGAGAAAAAGAAAAGGACATGTTTCTCCCCCATAAAGTAAATAGAGAGCAGAGAGCAAAAAGAACAGTTTGATATGCTTGCCTCATCCAGGGAGAATAACATGGTCTAACCCTGTATGATGATTATGTCTGTGCTGTTAGAATGCTTTGGATTTCGCATTTTGTTCTCTTTGCAATTTAGTCAGTTGGCACTACGAAGGTATCACCTGAGCTGTAGTACTAAATGCTTCAAAGCCACTCTACAGGCTTCGATTCAGTTGTCCCGAATGTGAATGCGCTCACCCTCACCCAGTGACAGATTTTTGGAGCTTATTTTATGCAAACAGTGGTGAAGGTAGCTGTGCCTTGTTAGTCCTGACTGACCTTAACCCCATGGTTGACAGCATTTCAGAGATAAGGAAAATCATTTTTATATCCGAAGTCTAGACTGGTTATCTTCACTCTCATTAATCTGTCCAGCTCCTGGCTAGAAAGAGATGAATTCCTGATTTGCCACCTAGATACGCTCTCTGATTCCAAATCATCCTGCCTAATTTGCCACTCAGCGCCCACAGCTCTAAAACCGTAGATGAGGAAGAGAGGCTGAATAGGGAATGACAGACCAACATCCATTATCTTTTCTTTCTCACCCTTCCTCGCCTCCCTAGACCCTCTCCCTATGCCCCATCGCACATTTTAAGTATCAAGAGTATTCATGTGCTTATGCTGGTACTCCTTGGGTGTGAGATTGATGTTAATGTGAATCTAAAGTATTGGAAGGAAAGCTGAGATCAAAACTGAATGACTTGGATTATGAGTGAATTCAAGTTCTAACCTTCAGGACCCAAGGTAATGTTCATGTTGGGCAAGTGACACCTGCTCTGTCCTTTCACCTGACTCGTGTTGGTTGTTGAGACGCCAAGCTTCCAGGAAAGGCTGATGAAAGGCGTTTGGTGGTGCCGTAGACCCCATCTGTGTGGCACGCACGTCCGGGTCCATGACTGACAAGTACGGTGGCTAAGTGCTTTGTTTCCATCGCAGAACAAACAAACCAGGGCGCATGTGCGCTCCTTGAGGCTGTGTTTACCATGAGACTTCACAGTCTAGTCATGTTCTCTCGTAAAATATATATAAATAAAATATCATCTGAGCTGCAGTGCTCGTTTAGCCAAAATAAATACAGAGCTTAGTGACTTGAAGGTAAGATTTTCAGTGCGCTGCCAAAGGGCTGGTTTGGGGTTAAGACAAGGCAGTTCACGAGTGGCATGGACTGGCTGGTGGCTTTCCTGATGCTGACAAGCATTTTTGGAGGAGGCAAGCGAGTCCTGGGGAGCAGAGTCTTGACTCAAAAACAGAGCCAAGAACTGAATCCGAACTGAGAACGGACAATTTCAATCACCTTGGCAGGTTTTCCATGGAACTCCAGTTAGTAGGGAGATGAACCCAAGGGGAGGCAGAGAGTCTGCTTTTGGGCTGAGGTCCATTTCACCTCAGCACGCAACACTGTGTATTGACACCTTCCATTTGAGGGAAGAAAGAGGACCATTTGCTTTATCTAACGCGGTGACGGGCACACTCTCTCCTGGTGGGAGCACCTCTCTCTTGGTAGAGGTGTAGGCACCTTAGGATTAAAAGAGCCTTTTCATTCAAACAGAGAACAAGAATTCAGGTTTGGGCAGGCAAGAGATGGAAAGCAGCTGGTGAAGTACTACTCACAATAGGTGTTTGCATGGTTAGTATCATTTTTGAATTAAGGTTGTTTTTCTTCTCTTTTATAAATTAGCCATGAACAGAAGCCAACAGATTCCTTGGGGAAAACTAAGTAAATCTTTAAGGAAATTCAGTAAAATTAGCCTGTGGACCTGGGCTTATTAGGTATTCCTCATATTTTGTATTTTGAAGTGTCATTCTTTGCCTCTTCTTGCCATGAAACATTTTCTATTTATTGGAATTGCCTTGTGTTTCCAGCTTAGTGTGTGTATTGTGATTGTATACTGGGCTGAGTCAGTAATGAAGAGAAACAAGCCATGGAGAAAAAACTAAAGCATAGAAAGGGGATGAGAAGAGAGAATGAATAAGCTGTGTTGTCATGTGATTTTTAAAAAATACTTTTTTTATTGTTGTTATGAGTCACATTCTAAACAATGTAGCCTGGTGTGCATTTTCTTTCTTTTTTTTTTAAGCAGTGGCTATAAACATAGTGCTGTCATGCAGCTTTTTCGAACATTTGAGCTTTAACAAATGAAAAAGTGTGTAAAGAGAAGGGGGTGGGGGAAGAACCAAAAAGTGGTATAATTAAGGTGATGGATTATTTCCTCTTAACCAATACTCTCTTTTTTCAATCAAAGAAAAAAGAATGATAAAGAAGCCAGTAAAAATATAGAAAGCCCATAATCACAGTCCTGCGGTTGTTGACCAGGTAGCTATTTTTAGCAGCTCACTGAGGAAGCAGGAGTTCGTGTTCTTGTCAGAGGCTGTGGGCTTTGAACAAAGCAGAGAGATTGGGTCTGGTGCTCTCCCCATCAGAGACCCTCGGAGAGCCCAGGCAAGCACACCTGCGGAAGGTGGTGGTGTGAATGAAAGCCCCACAGCCGTTGTGTCTATCACTGATGGCTGCTAAAGGGAACATCAATATCTCCTGTTATCTACCGCAACCGTGGCTTTTATGTCTGAAAAGTCATCTCTTGGGTCCCACTTTCTGCAGTTCGCCGTGATTTTCATCTGAGTAAAACCAGGAGAAAGTGAACATCAAAGGCTGTCAGCTGGGCTCAAGGGGAGCAATCTTCAGAGAGACCTATCTTGGGGTAGTGACTGAGCTGGCTGGGTTTGACTCAGGTTTTTAGCTCTCTTTCCTTGGTGCCATCTCTGCCATTTCTCACCCCATTTCTCCTTTTCATCCCTGTCCTCACCTCTATTGGCTGCCTCCCAGAGGCTTGACCTGCCAGTATAACATCCCCAAACCAGGGATTGGACCTGTGGTTGGCTCCCAGGTCCCTTCCCAGGGCTTCCCTGTTTCCCAGAAGCATGCCCTAGCCATGGTGAGGGTTAAACTGTGTTCTTGCACGCAATCCTCTCATGAAAGGCAGAACAGTAAGTATTCCTGAACCTTGCCAGTGCTCCGGATAGGCAGCTGTGGTGTGTGACTCCGTCTCCTCCCCCTCCCCATGTGTCTCCAGCTGCCAGATTAAGGCTAGGTGTTGCTGAGCAGGGAAGCATGGAGATCAGATGTGTGTAAACCCAGTAACTGCTTGGCTGCCATTGCTTGCCTAAGGGGACACTGAGGCATTCTTTGTGAGGTTCACTTGGGCGTGCTGTCTCTCCTGTCACCGAGGAGGACGCATCCCCTCCTGCAAGTTTACCATTCATGGAAACAGCTGCCAACGTCAGTTTCTCTAAGGGGAGAAGAAAATTTTTTTTCACCGATTCTTCTCTCCAAGAACAGAAGGGGCGAACTTTAGTTAAAAGAAAACCACATACGTGCCACCAGAGAGACGGGAGACGTCTGAGACTCTCTGCAGCCACAGATCTGAATTTAAAGGCATTTTCCCGAGATGTGGGGAGAATTAGCCCCATTTCTGCCAGCGCCGTGAAAACCCTGCGATGACCCCCATCCATTGTTGGAAGGCAAATCAAGTCATTTCTCAGGGATATCTTGCACTTCACATTCCTTTTCCAAACAGATCGGTGGGCGTGACCACATTCTTCTAGCTTCTGTAAACTTTCTAGAGGAGCCAACCTTTTTTGTTGTTCGTTTAATCTCCCAAATTAAATAAACCTTTTATCTGAAATGCCTCTTCACTAGCACTTCATTTTCAACCTGTTACCGAGAAGGCTCTGCAGACAGGCCAGGCCTCCAGCAGTTCTGATTTGCACTGAGGATCCCCCTCCCCCCTCTTTTGAGAGACAACCGGCCAAACTCGCCATTTGCATCTTTCAAAACATTTCTTTTGGAACCCAGAATGACTCATCGCTGTCCAGAAAATTAGATGTAAGAGATGCTGACTCTTCAGCCATTCAGGAAGAACCTGAACTGATACAGTCTATGGGCAGAAGCAGGAGGCCGGAAGGGGAGAGGGCTGCTTCCGGGTCCGTCCGCAGTTGGTCAGAACAGGGGGTCTGCGCTTTCTGTGTAAAAGACCAGCTAGTCACCTGTAAGGCTGATGAGACTGCGTCCCAAGTCCTCGGTTCTGCCGTTGCCACACAGTAGCCGCGAGCTGTATGTAATGATGGCACAGCCCTCGATCCCGTCCACGTGCTCTCAGACCAGGCCTCGTTGCTTACAGCCGAGTGGAAGTCACCTACAGTTGAGTGGATGTCACTGACAGCGGCGCAGACGTCACCGGCAGCCAAGTAAACGTCACCTACAACCAAGTAAACGTGACCTACAGCCGAGTGGACAATGACAGCGGTGCAGACGTCACCGGCAGCCAAGTAAACATCACCTACAACCAAGTAAACTTCACCTACAACCAAGTAAACATCACCTACAACCAAGTAAACGTCACCTACAGCCGAGTGAACATCACTGACAGCCGAGTGAACGTCACTGACAGCTGAGTGAACGTCACTGACAGCCGAGTGAACGTCACTGACAGCAGAGCAGACGTCACCGACAGCCAAATAAACGTCACCTACAACCAAGTAAACGTCACCTACAACCAAGTAAATGTCACCTTCACTGACAGCGGCGCAGACGTCACCGGCAGCCAAGTAAACGTCACCTACAACCAAGTAAACATCACCTGCAACCAAGTAAACGTCACCTACAGTCGAGTGAACATCACTGACAGCCAAGTGAACATCACCTACAGCTGAGTGAACGTCACTGACAGCGGCGCAGACATCACCAACAGCAGACTGAACGTGCCCGGAGGCTTCCAGACCAGCTCTTGGGGTTCACTGTGTGCTGCTCTGGCCTCCTCAGTTTTTCTCCACTCAGTCCAGGGAACTCACTGTTCCTCGGAGGTTCTCTGGTCTCCCATCTGAGGATAAGGCGGTGCTTCACATGAGCCCCATAGAAGCCCACGCAGGAAGCCTCCACAGGCCACAGCTGTGGTTATGGCCGCCCTTCCCAGTGGCTTATTAATTCAGTGACCCTGTTTGTCCCATAGGAACGGGTGGACCAGTTGCCCGTAGTGTCATTTTTTTCCCCTTGTTTTCCTCCCTTGTATGAGTATTTCTCAAAATATGAATTCTTTGTGTTTCCTCACTGCCCCTTTCTCTAGGGGCTTGGGACTTTTACAGATGGGAGTCTGCTCAACCTTGCAAATACACTCGGAGTTATTGACTATTTAAATATCTGTTCCTCATTATCTCACACAATGAGAAGTCTGGAGAATTAAGGAATGGAAATTAGCCAAAAATAGTTAAGGGGTTGAAAACATTTTCCAACTGAAAGAAAGAAAGGTATGTGAGTCGGTGATAGAAGTCAAGAAATCGAAGGGCCCACGCAGGTCAGCGTGTCACCAGCTCTGGGCGAGACTGGCCCCCCTCTCTCATTTTGGGGAACCTAGCCTAGTCCCCTTTACTGTAAAGCAAAGAAGCAGCCATCCCGGATGGCTGAGTGGGGCTGAAAAAACCCACTGATTCAACCTGGGCAACATGTGCTCTAAGCAGGCACTATTTCACAGTCTCACGTGGAGGCAAAGTATGCTGGCAGAATCGCCAGCAATTTCCTGGAATAAGTGTTCTGTAAGGTACCATTCGGTCATCAGCATTTTTCAAGGAATCTGAATGTTGGTCCAAAATCCATTTATCCATCTGACATTCATGAGATCACTGCTATTATCTGGGAAGGTGCTTTGAAAGGAGCACAATCCCACCTAGTAAATGTTCTCAATTCCCGCAACAGTTGTCTAAGGAAAATACTTAAGGGCCAATATAATAGCCCCCAAATGTCTTCTGGGTGTCAGACTCAGGGTGGTGTATGTCTGCAGAGCAAAGCTGCAGTCTGAGGCCAGGAATCTGTATCTCTGAGAATCATACATTGCAGTGTTACCTTCTTTCAGGGGGCTCCTTAGACCTTCCCACTGTGCACCCAACTCTCTCTCATGAGTAACCCTTTAGGAGTGGCACCAAGGTCTCAGCCTCCCTGACCCCATCACTTGGACTGCTGGGTGGTGTCGGCACTACCCAAGCAGCACTGGAGCTGAAGGAAAGCTGACCTCTGAGCTGTGGCTGTGGAGATGGAGGGAAAGGGGCCGTCGTACACGTTTTCTGTTTGACCCAAATTCGTACTCCTGCCTTTGTGCTCTGATCAGGTGCTTTGGAAAGGGAGTTCATTCCTATGGATCTGTGGCCGCTCTTTGTCTCACAAGTGATTTGCAGCCTCATTAGCGGGTGGCCCCCTCAGCGGAGCCAAACGGAATTCAGAGCAAATCGGAGGCCGCCTTTTGGGAAGAGGTGCCGCCAAGGAACTTGCAGGCTGCCCTTGCATACTTTGTTGTTTCTCGTACATTCTTGTGAGCCCACACGAAACTCCAACAGCAGGATGGTTGCCAGGCAGCAGATACTCTTGGTGACCTGAATAATGAGTTGACACTAGTTCACTGTGACTCGCAAGCTGGCCATTTCAAGGAGCCGTGTTCAACGCCTTGCTTTCTCTTTTTGGTTTCTAGGCATAATTTTCAATATGGTCACAAAAAAAGTGTGAGTGCTTTCTCAGCTACAGTCACAGCATGATTAAAAGATAGAGGTAGTTTGGGGAGAAAGACAAATACAATAGGAGGTAACGAAGAGAATGTTGAATGGGGCAGGGTGGGGATGAGGGTTCGAGGACGACCCTTTCCTCCCTGGGGTGGTGGATGTGGCTGCCAGCATGTGAGCACAGTGGCATGTCCTTGTCAAAGCTGTGGCATGATGCAGCCTGCACCCCAGCCCAAGGGGAGCGCCAGCTGAGAGGAAGCAGCGATGGGGACCTGGGAAGGTGGGCAGGCTCTAAGGAATTTCCAGAAAAAAAAAAAAAAAAAAAAAAAGGCTCTCATTTTTTTCTGCCACTCCTGAGAAGACATCTGAAGGGGCTGACACCCCCTTCCCTTCCCCCCCTCTCCACACACTCATCAAAGAGCAGTGTTCTGGTGTTTCAGAAATAAGAGTCAGCCTTTCTTTCCAAGATTTTATTGAGCTCTTTCTTTGTGCATCCCCGTAGGTAGAAACCAAGATGAGAGGGTGCTCGGCTTGGGAAATAGTGAGCCTCGTAGGGGAGGCATGAAAACCTAAATGAGCCCGTCTGTGTCTTGCACAGAGATACATACCCCCAGAGAGCAGGACCAGCGTCATACAGCAGGCACAGCCCTTCCCACCCACCGCTGCCCTCCTGGGGTATCCCGCGCATAGAGAGGACACATCTTTCTGGCCACCACCACTTGATGCAGCAAGGGAGGAATTTTTCATGGGTTAAGCATACATCATTTTTCAGAAGTAAAGATCATGTCTGGTTTTGGCAAGCTCAGAAGCTCCTAGTCCCATTCTGGGCCAGCTTCTCATCTGATGTAAATCTTTGGGAGAATCAAGTTGTAGCACTGTTTTGCATCAAGTTGGACTCTAGCCAGTCTTTCCCCAGAGTTACCCTGGGCTTAAATCTACTACATCATCTCCATGGCAACCAGAGGCCGGCCAGAGAATGTGGTTGCCTTCTAAATCCTCTGCTAGCTAGCTTCTTTTCCCGCCTCTGTCTTTTCCATGATTAAGAATGATCTCCTTCCCTTTGCCTTCACTCACTCACTCACTCACCCACCCACTCACACACTCACTCACTCTCGCTCTCACTATCACTATCATTTTGCGCCCACGCTTTTTTTGTTGTTGCAACATCCCTTCAAACCTGCTTTTAAAATCCTCTATCCAATTAAAAAAAAATGAAGATGAGTTACTCATGACTTGACGGTGGTAATTGACCTGTTTAGACAAGACCAGGCTGATTTCATTGGGCAAAGAACCCTTGGCAAGACAAAAGTGGAATTTACCTTCAAGTCTAGCCAGCCTAATTAATATATTATTTGAGAATCTTGGCCAGTTAGGCCAAATATTGTATTTCCACCCATTCGTAGAATCAGCCTTAAATCCCAGAAATCATCTCAGCATCCTTTACTTGTGTGTATTCATGTATGACTGTGCACGTGTGTGCGTTATAATGCTTCTATATATTTACAGAGTAATTGTGGTTTAACAGAAAGAAGGAAGAAGGCTTTGTAATCATACAGCTGTTGGTTAAATTCCATACGTACTACTTACTGGTTGAATAAGCACTATTTAACCTCCTTGAGCCTCTATTTCCTCATCTGTAGCATGGGTATGACAGTACCTGCCTCATCAGCTTGTGAGTAGGAGATAATACCAATCATTGAAAGGTGCTTGGCACAAACAGAATCATCAGTACCGCCCTAATCCCCTGTCCCCTTCCCTATCTGCTCCAAAGCATGTGTGTGTGGTTTTATTTTTTTAATTAATTTTTGATGAGTCTGCATGCTCTCAGCCTAGCAACACTCTTCTGTGTCTCTCCACCAGGGGGCACCCTCCTACCAGGGACCGAGCCCACAGTGGACACGGTGCCCGTGCAGCCCATTCCAGCCTACTGGTATTACGTAATGGCCGCCGGAGGCGCCGTGCTGGTGCTGGTCTCCGTCGCGCTGGCCCTGGTGCTCCACTACCACCGCTTCCGCTATGCGGCCAAGAAGACCGATCACTCCATCACCTACAAAACCTCCCACTACACCAACGGGGCCCCTCTGGCAGTGGAACCCACCCTAACCATTAAACTAGAGCAAGACCGCAGCTCGCACTGCTGAGGGCCGAAGCAAGGACAGCACCCAAACAAACAAGACAGACTGCAAACACGTTGCCTCGATTTTGCACTTTTTCTCCTCGCCTAGTCTCTGTGTGAACTCTCAGACATCCCTCTCTCTCCCCGGGCCCAAACTCTGTGCGCGCTCTCATCCATCCAGAACATTCTCCTTGCGTTCATTTCCTAATTCCTTTGGTTCATTCCAAACCAACAGCCCCCAACTCTAATGCTGCATCTTGGAATATAAGAAGAGATACACCCCTAAGTACTTCACAGCTCAAGGCTCAGCTGGTTTTCTTCCAGAGACTGGTTCCCTGCTTCTTCCCCTTGCCTTACCCCACATGCCTCTCAGTGGACAGTCTGCCAGGAGACTTGGGGGAAACCTGCATCTGTGTGTCTATCCATAGTACATGTGTGTGTGTACATGTGTGTGTGACTAGCTCTGTGTGTGTGGGTATGAGAGAGACTGGTCTTTGCTGAGGGGAGTGTGTGGGTGTGTTCAGAGAAGAACCCCTTTAACTCTTATGTTACTTCTCCGGGAGTACATTTTACAAGAAAATAATATAACTGTACTAGTTTTGTTTACTTGGAGAAGAGATCGAAGCTTTTTGTTGCCTTATCTAGCTCTGGCTGGGTTTCTCTTGGCTACCACTGTCATCACCAGGAACCTGAAATTCTAACGGTCACATGAAGTGAAATGTGGCCTCTCCCACCCTTATCCCCTTTCCCTATCCACCTGACCCCGGAGGAAGGTTCCCCCAGTGCACTCAGATGGGACCCCCAGTCTCCTGATGTCTTGGAAATAAGGAACCATTGGGTGCGTTTGGAACCATCTCTACTTCCAGCCCTAAAGCAAATCTGTCTCATGTTGCCTTATAAAAGATAAGCTCATAATGAATGTTTAGCTTTTATGGGTTAAGTCCAGTCTTGGAATAAGTCATAGCAAATAACCGATCTGAGAATGATGTAGGAAAAGTAACCTGTTTAAGTTGAGAGCAAGGGGGGGGGTGGAGGAGAGAAAGAAGGAGAAGGGATATTGTCTTTTCAAAGTCTTCTCCCCCCCCTGGGGATTCATTGTGTCCAAGAAGGTTAAAAATCCTATTCTTTGGTATTAGATTGGTTATTGTAATAACCTTTGTAAGATGTGGGGGGAGGAATCATTTGCTCTCCTTTTGTGGTGTTAGTTGTGCCTGAAGCTATAGCCGCTCTAGCCGGCTATCCACCTGACTTTATTTAAATATTATGGAAGAATAAAAAGTAATTGTTTTTTTGATGTACCAGAGTGCTGCCCCTTAAAGCATTTTTGGCATCTGGCAACTATACCCTCCTAGGCTGGCCTGGCATTTCCAGATGTTGCTACATCATCAGAAAGTGTAATGAAGATAAATCCATGGTTGCCCATTTGTCCTCTCTAAACACCGGGAGTGGGGGGGTGAGAGATGAATTGCCTAATGATACTGTACAAAGGATAGATTCCATAATGAAGTTGATTTTGTTGACAGAAATGTATTTTAACGAGATACTCAGTGTACTGGGGCTCAGCCTTTGGGGGTGTTTATTTCTCACCTTCCTGCTAGGAATTCACTGGGGAAGTATAAGATTCTCTCCTAAGATGGTTGCCTGGCTGGCAGCCCCCAGGTACCTTCTGAGAACAAAATACTAATGATTTTTTTGACTGCGTGAGTGAGAGAGACTTTTAACATTCTTTGGGAATATCCACTTAGATTCCTCCAACACACACATTCACTTTTGCATCTGGTTTATCTCATCCTCCTGAAAGAACGGTGCTCTCCCACTCTGATTGGGTTTCAAAGAGCTACTCTTTTAACCACAGCAACCCTGCCAAGCAAAGAAAAGATGAAAGGTTAGAGCATGAGCTACCTTTAAGATTTCAAGAAGTGTCCTATCCTAGCTGAAGAAGGGGGAAGAGTAGGAGGGATAAGGGAAGGGAATGCAGAAGACAACATGAGCACTTTCACACCAGTCACTAAGGGCTTTGCACCTCAGGTTCCACATCCAGTTGCGCATTTGGGGACAGATCTTCCCTAAAAAATGATTGACATGGAACCCCAGTAGGCACCCCATACAGGTGTAGTGCCAGGAAATTACGCCTGGAAAATCTAAGCCATATACCCTTGAGGATTTCCCATCTGTAAAAGATGACAACAAACACTTTGTGAATTTGCTGTATCTTTATCTGATGCCCCCTGTGGCATTCTCTTTCTGTACATGCTATAGAATATTCAGCAACTGGTATCTTAGTGAATCCCATAGTGCACTTCAGCTGAGGATGTTACACTTCTCTCTCTCTCTCTCTCTCTCTCTCTCTCTCTCTCTCTCTCTCTCTCTCTCTCTCC
>PVHY01008295.1:0-33005 GCA_004024945.1 Uropsilus gracilis
TTTGATGAATTTATGGAAACCTGGATGTACCTAGAAGAAATCATTCTAGCAGAAACGAGCCAGATAGAAAGGGACAGAAACCAAATGGTTTCACTAATATATGGTCAACCAAATGAAACTGCACAAGGGGAGAATGGAGACCAGCTGGAGCGGGTGGGAAGGGGAGGTGGTGGGTGACCCCCAGGGACTGAAATGATGTAAAATATATATAAATAAATAAATAAAATTTAAAAAAAAAAGAATAACTCTTGAGGCAGGTAGACCATCCAAGCTCATTTTGGACCTCTTGTAGGGCAGGTATGTAGAGTTGCTCTCCAGGTCCCTTTATTGTGGCATTTTCTGTTGTGAAGTTGACAGTCTCCTTTTCTCCAGACCTGTGTGGTCACTGGGATTCGTGACTCCTCGTTCATGCTGGCTGCCACCTCCATTCTGGCATCTGTCTCAGGCTATCCCATGGTGCTACTTGTAAGCCTTATAGTCTAGCTTCTGGTGTTGGGATCCCAACTCTTGGCCACTGGCGTTTGAGGGGTTCCGCAGCGGGGACAGACTCCAGCAGGAGGTTTGGGCAGCTCCTCTCCACTGTCGTGGTTTACAGCTTTGTCATGGGGCTGCAGCCCCTTCTCCATGGCTTTCTTTCCTGAATGGGAGAGGATGGCTTCGCTCACCTTGGTGGCATCTCTGGATCAGGGGCTCATTTCTTTAGCCCCTAGAACATTGTAGGTGTAGCTCTTTGCTAGGTCACTTATGTGACTGGTCTCTCAGTCATGTCTTATGGGTCTGATCTTGCTCAGTTACAGTCTCACCCAGGTGACAATCATGACCAGGGCCTTTGATTGTTCTTCTTTTCTCTGGTGTGTCAGTCAGTAGATTGTTGGTTTTCTCCTTTACAGTGAGATCTGCTAAAAGTGGGAGTGACAAGTGGGATTCCCCTGTCCTCAGCCCCTGGCTGAGGTGATGCCCCACCCCCAGGCACACAGGAATGAAAGGCAGGCCCCCCTCCCCGGGACCCCTGTGAGGTGCCTACCAAGGCCCCTGCCAGCAGCTAGGGCCGACCCCCATCCAGCTTGACCAGGTTCAGATTGGGTGTCCTGGCCCATAGTTCCCTTATGCCTGCCCATACACTGGAATGAGGTGCCACCCTGCCCCAGGGCACATAGGAGCTAAAGGCTATTCTCCCTCACCCAGGAACTCTGTGGTTCCTCCTACAGTGGCTGTCTCTTGTAGGGCAGCCAGAGGCTGCTGGCAGAGGGTATTATGGGAGCCTCTTCCAAATGCAGGTCTTTTGGAAGGGCAGTAATGGAGGATTTTCTCAGTAATAAGTCAGTAACTGACTTATCAAGGAAAATGACAACAAAAATTCAGCAATTATATAAAAATGAAATACAACTAATTTGATCTAATATGTAATTATGTACTGATATGTAACGATGCATCCAACAATGCAAATCTATACATTATTTTCAAGTACACATGGTTTATAAGAATTAACCATATCCCAGGCTATAAAATACGCAACAAATACCAGGTTATTTGAAGCTTACATTCTTACATTTCATTATCCAATGAAAAAATGGATTAAAATTCAGTAGCAGGCTTGTCAGTGACAATAACTGGATTGAAGAGTACTAAAGGAGTTAGGGAGAAAAATAATCAATTTAGATTTAGTGTTTACAAGGGAGACAGGCTAACTACACTACTAAGCATAAGTTCTATACCCTTCTTACAGTAGCGCAGGGTGGGAGGCAGCAAAGCTTCTCTAATTATTCTTACCAAGAAATTCTCTAAATACATGAATAGGGTAGTTGCTAGTCACATTTAGCTATTAAGCACTTTGAATGTGAGTACTCCAAACTGAGATGTGCTCTAATTATAAAATGCAACTGAGATTTCAAAGTTAAGTACAGGGGCAGTGGGGTGGAGGGGGCATTGAAACATCCATCCTACTAATTATTTATATTGGTTATGTATTACAATGGTATTTTCATATTTGGAATAAATACATTTCTGAAACTGAATTTCGACTATTTTTTTTATGTGACTTCTAGAAAAATTTTAATTAAGCATGGAGCTTGCATTATATTTCTATTGCACAGGGCTGTTCTAAGAAATAAATGAACTACACACTCGTCATTCTCCATGTCTTCATTAAGCAATGATGGATTGAAAAAAGTTCATTGTTAAACCAGTGAAAGGCAAATAAAGCCATGTCTCAAATGGAAAAGCCAGTGCCTTATAAATGAAATCACTTACTAATTGAATGCAAAGCGAGGACCTAAAATCCCTAAATTCCACACATCGCACCTCTGCACCAATACCAGAACAGTCACAAGCAGAGTGGAGCTTAGATAGCACCCATGTCTGATTTTTAATAGGAATGGTGTGGCCTTTTCAATGCCTTGACAGTGAGAAGATAAAAAAGAAAGGAAAATTGATGATGTATGATAAAACTAAAACAGATCCTGTCTTTAAAATAAGTGTAAAAGAGAAATGGGGTTTGAGTTTTATAAGGGACTATATAGTAAGATTCCATATACCACTCTGTCCCATCATCAGATCTACACCTGAAGTTCTGTAAATGATTTTGTAAACAGATGCATCAGCTCAGGTTCCTAGGGCACTCCTTTGGGAATGTATAGACCCATATCAATCTGAAACATTGATTAGTATCTCAGATATACCTTGATCTGAACTACTTTTATGGAATCCTTTCCTCAAACAGCTCACATTTAAAAGCCCCTCTCCCCCTTCCACAAGGGGGAAATGCAAAAGGCCTTCTGCAGGGAGTGCTCAATGGGATGCTGTGGACAAGTGAACAGCTGACTAAGAGCACCTGGGGCCCTCCTCAGCACCTGGATGAGTATGGAGGCATGCCAGACAGAAACTGCCCTAAAGACAGCATCACAACTTTACCAGAAACTGCCTTCACCTCAATTTCAAATGCCAAAAAAAAAAGGGGGGGGGGGATTTAGTTTTCTCAAATAAGCATTTTCCCTTTTGCAGTTTTTTTTTCTTATCTATTAAGAATAGACACTTTAAACATAGCTATGAGTTAAAGTGGATAAATGGGCCAGCAACCAAATGTGCATGTACAATATTTCAGATTATGTGTGAATCCTTATTCATATACAACCCAAAAAATTCTTAACAGGTTAAAAATTTGTTTAACATATTAAGGATTATCCACACTGAGTTGACTCAACACCCTAACTGGCTAATACACATACCCCTAGGATTTATTTATTTATTTATTATCCAAGGACAAGAAATAAAGAAAAGCATCTTTCTCAGGCACTTCATTGTGAATTGGGGGAAGCACTTTTTATTCTGCAGGGGTCAGGGCTATGCAGAGAACATGATGTGGAAATCAATGCCAGCTTTGTGAAAGATAAACAGGAAATACCACCTATGACCATGTTTAAACTTGAATCACTAGTTCAAAGCATTGAGACAGGGCCAAAGCCAAATGGATTTTTCTTTTAACAGTTTCTAGACACTTGTGATTTGTGTATTCTAGTCAGCATTATTCAATTACAGATCATCTGAGTTTGTAATTCCCCAAACCTCTGAAATCTCTTTTGTCATTTCCTTGAGCATCAAGCCATTTCACTGCATACTAAAGTCTGGGTGGGGAGGAGGAAGTTAAATTCCTATCAGTATATTTCACTTCTTAGCAACACTGTAAAATATTGATGAAGGGAAAGTGAAGTTTCTACACTATCTGAAAATTTTATTTAACCATAAAATGGGAAAGAATGTGTTCATGTTTTTCATGCCAGTTTAAAATTCCACTGTTCTTAAAAAAAAAATCCAAAAAGCCTTCCTCAATCATAAAATTGGACATTGGTCCACAGGAAATTTCTTCCAGTCAAATTCCTGAGCCTACCTACCACCACCATTATGGATACTCACACCTCTTTCACATAATTAGTCTCATGAAAATGGACATATTTCTGCTTCCCTCTCCATCAGTTGCACAGTTTTCTGAGTTGCAGAGCATTTCCTGACACAATTTGTGGAAGTTTCTTGTTTTCCCTCCATCACTCAGCATTGAATAACTCCCTAAGCCCATCTGTTCCTATGACACTGCAAGTCAATGAAGAATTTTAGAACCATAGTAGACAGAGGTCATCTGCATTCACCTTACAGTATGAGCACAATGCAAGGTACGTGGTGTTTCCCACAGAAAATCAATCAATTCCATCTCAGAACAGACCTAGAAGTTTATGGTTCTTCAAGGAAATCCTGAATTATCCAAGGAGCTAGGCTCTAGCTTATATCCAACTGTAGTCTTCATGACAACTTGTATTATCTCCTAATTAAAATACAAAGGATCTGAAGTCAAAGAATTTGGGTATAGCTGTCCAAAGTCATTCAGTTAATAAGTGACAGGTACAGGGTGCAAATCCAGCTGTAGATGAAATCAGGTAAAAAGAAAAGAAAAAGACTTTCTGACTTTAACTGAAACACCTATGCCTGCTTCTCCTTAGGAAACAGGCTCCAAACATTTAATTAGCATTTTACACTGTTCACCTACTATTGGTATGCAAAAATCAGCTACCAGCTTCTCTCAGTTTTCTTCCCCTTTTTCAGGCCTAAAAAGAAAAACTTAGTTTAAACTTTAGATAGTTTGCTTCAAATTACCCTCTTTTAGACTTCCAAGGGTTCTTTCCACCATCCCCAGCCTTCTCAACCAAAATCCCAAGTCAAAGCAAGACTCTCAGAGTGCAGACTAATTTATTTCTAACAAAGTGATTTCCTATTTACTAAAAAAGAAACATGTGAGTAAAATTCCGATTACTTTAACATTGTCCAAAACCTTTCTCAACATTGTCCAAAGTCCTTTCCCCAGATTTTCCAAAAATCCTCAGTCTCTCAGTCCTGATCATCTCACCAAAATCAGAGTTTATCTCCATGTTTTTGAAGACATCTTCCTTTGGCATGCTCCAACTCTTCCATGCCATCTTCTCCCTGTCCTCCAGGTAGTAGAAGCTCCATGGTACCAGAATCAGCAAAGTTCACTTTCTTTTCAGGCCTAACTTTTGCACAGCCTCTTCCAGACACAAGTCAAACTCAGCAAAACAAACTCCAACACAGAGTTCAAATCTGCAAACTCCTTAACTTCCTTTAACACACATGCTCCTAGCCTGGGCCTGCGAAAGGTTGCAGGACCCAGGCCTTGGCCACATGGCCAACCTCACATGGCTCACATTTTCATCCCACAAAATGCCAGAAACCAAACCTGAATCTGAATCTGAATTCCCATCAAATCCCCATCTTTGTTTCAAACCTCTTTATATATCCTTTGTGTTTTCCCACCTTCCAGGAACAGCTCCTGAATTATCACATTACAAAGAAAAAAAAACTGTTTCACTTCTTCCTTTCCCTTGTTTCTTTCTGAAAGGAAATTCTAATTAAGGCCATTCTCACATTTTAGCATATCTTCCTTGAAATCTGCAATCTTAAACAGGAGACAATGAGGGGGGGTAGCGCCCCCAATTATAGATAGTAAAATTCAGTAAACCCTACAGCAGTTATTTTTCAAATAGTCTACTCTTTCAGAGTCTAGTTCTATGGAGATGCTGTCACAGGGAGGGATAAAGAGAGCTTCAAAGGAATGGATAATGGAGGTGGTAAATGGTGCTCCATAAGCAGTTTCAGGACTACCTTAACAAATGAACCTCCACCTTATCTTCTTTATTAAAGCAGAGGGCTTCCACAGGTTTAATGATGAGGGTGGGATAAGCAGAGATAGCATCTTTAAAAACTAAAACAAAAAGTTTTCTTATTTATATATTCAGGATTAGTGGGTATCATACTTAGAAGTATACTTGAATCATCTGGGAAGGCTTTTAAAATCCTCTTGACATGGCCACATCTGAGACAAACTACATCACAATTTCGGAGCATGGGACCCAGATATCAGTAGTTGTTAAAGCTCCAAGTAAGACTATCCAAGTTTCATAACCCCTACTCCAGATTCAGAATGCTAAGGATTAAGTTAGTCTGCCAAATATCTGTAAAGTGAAAAAAGATTTTAGTATTAACTGAAAACCACCAGTCTTTCAGGAGAAAAAAACAGAGATAACTTAGACCCTCTTGCTGCTTGCTTTCTTCTACTAGACTCCCTTCTTTGGCTATCAGCCTCCCAAGGCTAATTTCCTAAGGCCTGTCATCAGCTTCTCCCAAGACACTTAACTCTCTACAGTTGTTATTTCAAATTTAGGTCCTCTCTACCCTCAAGAGAAATAAATAGAATTCAGTAAAGAACTCTAGCTGTTAGGCCACTGGGAATTTTCTATGACCTTCTCACAGCTCTGGTTTTCTTTATTTTACCATCTCTTGGTTTTAACTTGTATATATTATTCTCTACACACTTTCAAAACACACACCTACTATGTACTAGAAACTCTATGGCCTAGAAAAGAGAAAAAATGTTTCTATGTTTCTGCCAGTTCACACATAACTGTCAGTTCTGGCAGAGAGCAGGACATGGGAACATTAAACATTCCTATTGCCTTTCAGTTGATTTTCCTCATTAGCAGAGTCTCTCACTCACTACCAACCACCTGGCACAAGGTCATTTTCAAAATAAGATGCAAAACATCAAAACTAATCTTGAAAATTAGGCAAATCTAGAAGATAAGACATGTTGCAGGTCATCTGGCTTGCTTGTCAAGAAGTCAGTGTCATGTGGTCACAGAAACACCCACATAACAAAAAAGCAGGTTTGAGGAAGGTTTGTTCTAAAGGAGAGACATTCACAATCAAATAAAATGAACATATTTGATAGGACTCTGAACCAAACAATCCAGTTGCAAAGGACACTTTAGAGAACTGGGAAATTTGAATATGGATCAAGTATTACTTGATACTAAAGAATTTTAGCTGACTTTAATAGGTGTGGTGACAGTATATGGCACTGCAATACATTCACAATTTTAGAAATATGTAGGGGTGACATAACACAAATCAAAAAACAAAAGTGATGAAGTAAAATAAGTCAAAATGCTGACAATTGTTAAATTCAGATGATCAACATTCATTGTTCACATTAGTTTGAAATTTTTCAAAGATAATGAATTTTAAATTATTTTTAAGTTCTATCTTTGAAAAACAGGTACAGCTAGAAAATATCCTTTTTATAATGATTATTTTCATAGGAAAACCACCCAGGAAATATAAATCCAGGGCATACAAATACATAGAGTATTGTGACAAGGTAACCACAGAAATTGTCTACAGTCCTAAACTCACACACAACTCTCTTGGCTCTCTTTGCCCTCTTGTATGAGAAGAGAGTTGTCTTAGCTATATACAAGTTTCATACCTAGTAAAGTATTAAGAAGAGCATTTTAGCATAGTCACAGAGTTCTATATAGGTTCACACCTGTGTCTTCTCAGATTTCTTGTAGGCCGTTGGTTTCCATTGGTGATTTTAAACTTGCACACTTGATATTACATAAATTGGGCATGTTCATGTAAAAATTCTCTTGTTATATAGGTAACATAGATGCTGACTCCATCTGTAGATGAAGTCACTTCCCACATCCAGCAAGACTTGTAATTTGAGTGTCTTTAGCCTCTGGTGATGAGGAATTTCCCCTCTTTCTAATCCAATCCTCTTCCACCTGAGACCATACAGTTACCAGACTGGCTGAGCCAGAAGTCTTTCCTTAGGCTATACTTGACAGATCTGTAGGTAGATCAAACATGTAACACCATGCTCATTAGTACCTTGCCTTAATGAATTCCACAATTTCAATCTCAGAGACAACATCCACAACCCCTCATCTGGCAGACTAGCAGGACTGACTTAGGAGATAGCTGTACTTGATACTGACTCAAGAATAGAGAAAACTTCAGGATTTATGAAATAATTTCTTAGTTTCCCATTTTAAGACTAACCATATTCACCTTAAGAATTCACCAAAGAATCCCAATGAGAGCAAAGGTTTTTCTCTTTCAAGAAGGCTTTGCCCCAAATGCTCGAAAGCCTAAAGTGAACATATCAAAAGCAGCAGGAATTTCTGGACAGTGAAAGGCTAAAGATTTTCCTTCTCTAGATTAAAAAACCAAAAACCAAAAAACTTGATCTTTAGATGGCCAGTCTTAGTATAAGATGAGGCGGGGAGAAATCCAACTTCAAATTCAGCTGGGGCCACCCCGTTATTATGAAAGCATGATCATGCAGAGAAACCCTAAAGTGCAAACAGAGTTGGGAGTCAGAGAACAATAAAATATTGAACTCTTGACCTATATACTTCTGCAGCACTTTAAAAAATAAAAAACATTTAAAAAACCATTCAGGTAACATTTCCCTTCTAAAATGATCAAAACAAGTCAGGCCTCCCAAGCACCAGCATATGGTAGAAGCACTTAAGACAAGCTGTGAGGGAAAAGCTAAGTAGCCAACATTGTCCTGCATGATCTTAGTATCAGATCACTTGGAGTCAAGGTTAATGTGACTCCTGTTTCAATAACATGTTGCTCTAGAGAGTGGGTGACATCTTGGCAGAACCAGCCAGATGGAGGTTGTGATCAGGCGAAAACCAAAGCAAATTTCCTTTTGTTTGAAGCAAAGTTCATAAACAAGCTATCTGTGGTCTGTATCCAGGTCAGATATATTTCATTTGTTCTACAAAACATTTTTCCAAATATCACATTAATTGGGGACATTAGAAGGCCAAGAGATTTCTTGTTAACATCTGTACATCTCTTTTTCCCTGAAAAATGAGTTCTATGAACAGTCCCATTAGAAAAGGCTACTCCATTATCAGGTATACATAGTTCTAGTACTCCCCAAAATGTAACACTAACCCTGGGGTCCTGGGTCACTCATGAATGTTCCTGTCCTGACTTAATTAGCATCTGAATGTGCCAATCTGGTTTACAGATTCCTCAGCTACTGAAGGTGAGAAAGAGCATCTGGAAGTCAGTGAGTCCCAGGAGTTACCTTTTGACAATATCAACCCATAAGCTAGGGATCTTGAAGCCAGAAAGCTGGGTAAGATGTAAAAGAGATCAGGAGAGCCAGCCGCTGAGGAAATCAAGATGGCAGCATCACAGAACAGACATGGCAGTGGAACTAAACCTGAAGTGGCACTGACAGCGTTTTTATACTTTGTATCTGGAGCAGGAACTGCTAACCAGAACACCAATTCAAAATTCTGCCCTGCAGATGCTATAAGCAGTGGCTCTCATTCCTCTATGATATTAGAGAAGTGTCCACTTAGAGAAGGAATAATGGGGTGATAAAAAGGACTGAGTAGACAGGGACTCTCAGCCAGCCCTCTTCAACCATAGCAGCTCCCTTTATGTGTTTTACGAGCTGGGCTTCCTCCTAAGCCTTTATTTGTTGAAAGGGTTCTGTTACTTAAAACAAACCAAATCACAAGAAGCAGAGAAAGACAAACTTAAAAACCAATCTGACTGAAAGCTGATATAGAACTGAAGTGTCCAGAGTGGGGAAGGAGTTGAGGGAGGGGCAAGAACAAAGAGGAAAGGAAGCACCATGGACTATGCTGGTAGATTGTGGGTGAGTTGGTGGTGGGATGCCCAATGGAGAGGATTCTAATGTTACCGCAATTAAAGAAAAAATTAATTTTAAACATGTAATATAAAGTTCTGCATACACAGTTGGCAAATAAAAATGTCAGTTTTAATAATTGACTTCAATTAAAAGTCCAGTAAGTTTTTAAAAATCAGTAATACTATAGCTTATCCTTTATACATTTAACACAATTTTGGTCCACAAGCACTACTTCAAAATTAAGAAAAATTCATTCTAAATAAGTATCTAAATTAAAATGAATTCTGGCACTTTTTCTGTTTTTATTTTTCTTTTCGCAATACTGCCACATTCTAACAAAATGTCTGGGAAAGTTTAATAAATGTGTCAAAGGAAAGAACAAATTAAAGGAAAAAAACAGTCCAAATAATAATAATAATAACCCATCAATGAGATGTTTTCAGTCTATCTGTAAAATTACATTTGGGCTATTTAAAACATCACTTTATTTCATTTAATTTACATGATTGATATATCCTTGGCTAACTGTGTTAGTTGAATATTTTTTAATGAAATCAGTCTTGAAAAACCAGCAGACTTTTGTTTTAAAAATAAAGTTACTTGCTGGGTGCAGTGGCTCGCACCTGTAATCCCAGTTACCTGGGAGGCTGAAGCTAGGAATCACTTGATTCCATGGGTTCAGGACTACCCCGGCAATATAATGAGACCTAGTCTCTAAAAAAAAAAAGAAAAAAAAAGTCACTTGATTCATTTTTGAAAATCAGCTGTAGACAATATGCAAAGAATAGACATGGCTATGTTTCAACAAAATGTTGTTTAGCTGGTGGGGGAGACAACAGAGTGTTACAGGGAGAACTCATACTCACCTCCTCCCTTGATCACAGTACATCTACCTTACATATGGACTCATTCTCAGAAGTTGACCTGAAGCCCAGGCAAAGGTTCAACAGCAAAGGATTAATAAGGCAACACCCAGAGGGATAAGAGAAACAGAGATGCTCTCACTAAGGAAAAAAACCATTAAAATGAGACACAAATGGGAAGATATCTCGGAAGTACACAATTTTTGCATGGGTAGCAGAGAGAAGGTTGTGTCTAATACAGAACCTCAACCCTATGATTCAGCATTCCAGAAATGAGCTCTGGGAACCCCCACATTGAAGGCAATAAGAAATGAGCACAGGAAATTCAAGGGAAAAGAGACAAGGAAGCAGCCCTCAGTAGCCCACAGACTCACTTGCTCTGGGACCCAAGCAAAAACAAGAGTCTGAATAGCATTAAACTTATAGGTGAAGGAAACCCCAGAAACTATCCTTGCAAAGAACACCGGGAAACAACCTGGGAGTGGAGTCATCAGCAGGTACAATCTTGGCAACGTCACCAGACTTAACAAAATAGCAAGCACCAGCCAAGTTACATGGAGAATCAGGGAAATAAAAACACAAAGGCAAGGGACACCATGCACATTTGATAAACTCGAAGAAATCAGCACGACACAAATAAGGGTTCAAGATAAAGCAACAAAGGCCAAAACTGGAGGGAGAAAGAGAGGGAACAAATCACACAGGAAGGCCTGTGAATCACTTTAAAAAATAGCCTAAGGTAAATAGAATGCCTGAGATGAGTTTCAACAGTGGAATGACAAGAATAGATTGGTGTTCTAGAAAGTTCATTCTGGAGGTTGTAAGGAGGCTGAAAGTTAGGAGACTGGTTAAAAAGACTTGTAATCCTAAAAGAAAAATTATGCCTACATTAGCTATGGACAGAGGCTAAAGAAATTAGCATATAAATAAATATGTAGTTGCATTCGTGGAAAACTTCACAGGGAGAATGGGGGTGTCAATGATTAGAGGGAAAAAAAAATCTGAAACTTCTCCCTAAAGGTCAGTAATGAAAACAAAGATTGAGAAGCAACACCTTAGAGTACAGATCACTCCAAATATGCCCACTAAAAACCTAAAATTAAGCCTTGACAACCTCTACAGAGGAAAGTTTGTGAATTAAGTCCCATTCTAAAGATGCAATCTAGCAAAGTATAACCCAATTTATTACAGTTCAGGATAATTAAATGCCTTCAAAATAATAAATAATACTACTACTACAACTGAGTCATTTTTTATTATATATATATATCACATCATTGTATTCCCCAGGGTTCTCCCACCACCATATCACCCATGAAGTGTCATCTTGATCTTTCATGTTCAGCCCTTCCCTGATTTATCCCTCCCACTTTCCCCTCCCTAACTGTATGTTTTGGTTTGGTTGTTAGCCAGTTTTGACTTTGTCTCTTGACCTTTTGTTTGTTTTTCCTATATCCCATCTATAAGTGAGACCATCTGGTTTCTGAATTTTTCTTTCTGACTTATTTCCGTTGACATGATTGATCCATGTTATCACAAATGCATCATATTTATCATTTTTGACTGATGAATAATATTTCATTGTGCAAATATACCACAACTTTTTCATCCATTCATCTGTTTTGGGGCACTGGGGTTGTATCAAAATCCTGGCTATTGTAAATAGTGCTGCAAAAAAAATCTGAGTACAGATGTCCTTTTGTATAAGTGTACTCGCAATTCCAATAATGGAACTGTTGGATCGAATGGCAGTTTCATTTTCAGTAGTTTGAGGGTCTTCCACACAGCTTTCCATAGTGGCTGAACCAGTTTGCATTCCCACCAGAAGAGTAAAAGTATTCCTTTTGCTCCATGCCCATGCCACTTGATGTTAAAAAAAAAAAAAAAAAAAATCCAAAGTCTTCCAAGGAAGATATACTTGGGAGAATAGAACAGAACACAGAACAGCAGTGTCTAAAATATATCATCTAAATGTCTAGCATTCAATTGAAAAATTGCTAGCTTTGCAAAGTAAAAGGAAAATGTATCCCAAAGACAAGAAAAAGTTATCAACAGAAACTGACCCCAAGATGACCTAAGTGTTGTATAACTATATGAATATTTTTAAATAGTTATAAGAACATTCAAGGAATTAATACAGGTTAAGAAAAGTAAAGGAAAATATGGTCTTCATTACTAAACAAATGAGTATCTCAGTTGAGAAATGGAAACTGTAAATAAAGAACAAACTTAAATTCTAGGACCACATACTTGACATATAATTAAAAGGAAAGACATACAGATTAGAGAGGTATTTTAGGAGTTATACAGACTATTCAACCATGATGAATGATCATGGATAATAAAGCAAAAGAGACTCCTACTATGTGTTCTGTCCAAAGAACTGCGTGAGCAGTAGGGCCATTTCTTGAGATAGACACAGGAAATGCAGGTTACCAGTGTCCCAAAAGTCAAAACCAGAGGGTCATTATGTGGAGATAATAAAGGATGAGATGATAGAATGACAGAACAATTAGAATTATATAATAACGCAGCTCATTATAGGGAGTACCCTTGATAAAAAATTGTTGACAGAAGCTAAATAAACAGATTCCACAGAAATGAATAATGCTGTAAAGGATACAGGGCTTGGCTACATATCATACAGTCCTCTTTTAAAATTAAATTTCTATTATTCTTCAATCATTGTTAAGATCTGCATTATGGTAAATGAAATACAGGAATAGGCTCAACAAATAATGTGGGTAAGATGGATAGGGCTTAGCCTGCCCTTTCGCCACGTAGCTCCTATGTATGATACAGTGCAGTAGCAGAATAATGATACCCTCCACAGACATCCAACACTTAATCTTTGAACCTACGAATATGTTAGATGACATGGCCAAGGGAAATTAAGGTTGTTGACTAGCAGACTCTAAACTAGGAGACTGATGACTCTCCATTGTCCAAGTTGGCTCAGCATATCACAAGTGTCCCTAAAAATGGAAACAAGGGCAGAGAAGAATGAGAGGAAGACATGACATGAATAGAGGGGATGTAACACTGGATGAAAATGGAAGAAAGAACTTAGGCAACTGTTAAAAGCTGGGAAATGCAAGGAAATGTATTCTCCCCTAGACCTCCCTAAAGAGAAAGTGGCCCTGCAGCACTTGGGTGTTCACCCAGTGAGACATGAGCTAGACTTCTAACCTGCAAAACTATATGATGATGAAATCATGTTGCTTAAGCTACTTAATTTATGACAATTTTTAATAGCAACAGGAAGCTACTGCAGTGATAAAGAACAATATTATCTGTCCCCAACCACTGTCCATGGTGACTATTTAATCAAAATAAAATTGAGATTGAAATTAAAATTCACTTTCTCAGCCACAATAGCCACACTTGCAGTGTTCAGCAGTTGCTTGTAGCATGGGGCCACTGAACAGAACAGTGTAGACAAACACATTTTATTATTGCGGAAATTTCTATTGAACAGTACTGACTTCTTCCATTTTCCCCCTCAATTATGCTTTTAAGGGCTACAACTTAGAACATTTTTTAAAGCTGTAAGTCTCCTTTTATTTCCTATATCAAAACTGTATTTCTTGGAAAAATACATATGTAGCTTTGGAGCAATATATATGTAGCCATCAATTTCTAGGAGAAGATGAATTAAACATTAGAGATAAAACTAAAGCAAGTAAGTTTGTCTTCTATTACAGGAAAAGAAATGCCATTCCTCGTATACTGAGTCAAGCTGTGGGTTTTGTGATAGGTATTTCCACTAAGCTCAAAAGTTTCTCCTACATCTGCAGTGATCCTAGAAGGTTTAGTTCTTAGAAATATGAAAATTGAATACCAAAATCATTACTGCAATTTAAAATTTGTAAAAATGTAAAATGGTGTAATTAATAACTATTGACCAAAAAAATGAAAAGTGTTGTAAAAATTGGTCTTCATTTGTTTAGGCAGACTTCATATTCACCTTGATTCTAAACCAGCACAGATTATTTCATTGGAAAACTTACTCCAATTTAGCCCCTAGTCCACTTATTTCTCCACCTCAATACCCTCTATGTACTCACCCCCAAACCTCAGAACTAAGTCCTACTCTTTTCCAGTCCCATGCAGATCACACAGTGATGATACACACACACACACACACACACACACATACACACATAAATACACCCCTATCACTGTGATATATGTATATAATATAGTGATACTTTTTCCACATGTAATAAAGTATCCACTCACGCATGTCACATGGAAATGAGAAATAAATGTAATAGACAACACACCACACATACTAGACATCAGCTGAAGAACACACACCTGGCTTAAAATAACAGAGTCAATGGTTCAAAACCATGTCTGCTGAAAAATTGTACAGGTCACATAAGCATAAAATTCCACAGGTCTAGAATAAACAGTAAGTCATAGAGAAAGAACACTCAGGTAGCAGAGACCATGATCAAAGCCCAGTCCAGGCAACAAGGACTGGACCACCACCTGTCAGCAAAGCTTCAATTTGTAACTGTTTACTTCACCCAATAAAATGAACTAAGCACCAAAGATGGAGATGGGAGGGTAATTGAACCTGGGCATCCAGCAGGAATGAGAAATGATAGTAGAGAGAGGAAGGCCTTTACACATAGGTCAAATTACCGTTAAATCCATTATCAAAGAGAATATGGAAACCTTAATACCCAAGGCAAAAAAAAAAAAAAATCACATGATGTGGAATAATCAATTCCAGAAAGGAAAACAGAGAGTTGCTGATCACTCAAAACCATCATTAACGCCTGAGTAAAATAATGACTATAATTATGAAATATGTCCCTGGGATGGGGAAGGGGAGGAAAAAGGAGTGACTCAGATAAAGTTAGGGCAAGCAGCAGAAAAGCAGATGGGGAGGAAAGAACTACTGGTATACCAGAGCAGGTCAACCTCCAAATCAGTGCATTACACGTCTAAGTCTCTGGTTTTAGTAATAACTGCTAGTGGCCATAGTTCTTAGAGTGAGAGCAAATCCATGCAGAAACACCACAAATGAAGCATCTGGACTCCACTGTCCCTCACAAAGTTTCCCAAACTGCTTGCTGCTACCTGTAAGTCACCATTTCACAGGTGGAGGAAAAAGCACTTTAAAAAAAAAGTGTCTACGATCTCCAGATCAGATACAGAGATACAGATACAGAGAAGTTAAGCAAGGAAAACTATTTTCTATTCTTACTCATCTTTCCTAAAATGGATCTTTTTTTCCCACTCAAACTCACACACATCCTATGCCTATTCTAGAGTCCATCTGACAGGATTCCAGGCATGATTTTAAAAGACAGAGTTCATGCTCTCAAGGAAAATAAAAAGAATAGTTGAGGAAATTAATGATTAAAATATGGTAAATGAAGTTCAGTCCTCTTAGAAAGACAGGCTCTATGTGAATGAAACTGTCCTTGGGCAACTGAAAACAAACAGAAATGTTTAGAGAGGCCAGTGATAGAGCATAAATAATTTAGTCTCCTCTTATTTCTAAGATTTTTTCTAGTTTATGCTTTATCAAGTCTTCAAAACTTGAAGTTAATCAGTTTCAGACTATATAAAACCTGCTTTTATTTTCTTACCTCTAACTCTATCCATAGACAATTTCACCAAAACCCTTGACTTCAAATACCACCTATAAATGCTGTCACTTAGATGTGTATATTCACTCATCTCAAACTTCTTCCCTAAACACAAAAATATATATATACACAATTGTTCATATGACATTTCCAACTAGACATTTTACAGATACTTCAAATTCAAGATTTTCAAAACTAAATTCCTAATCTCAAAACCAAGAATGATCACACCACGTGGTCATGAAGTTGTCCCTCTCCAATTTGTAGTGTGACAAGACTGATTTCCTAGTGACAGCTCTTCTGCTACTTCCCTCAACTTTTAGGATAAAACTCAAAGTCCCTGTAAATCCTCCAAATTCTTGCATGCCCTACCCTCTTCTCCTCTCATGCACTCTCTACTTCTGAACTATAAACATCTTGACTTAGTCTCACACACTCTTATATACTGTGCTTTTCCCATATCCCCTACACCTCGAATCTTTAGTTCCCGTTAGCTAATTCTTACTTGTGTGGAGTTCAACTCAACTAGTACATCCTTAAAGATGCTGTCCAAATTCTCCACACTAAGTCAAAAGATCTGGGTAGTGCTATCAATGCTAGCTGATATTACCATCATTATAATTTAATAGGTACAGATATGAATTCAGCAGCTACTATTGGAGCAAACACTATTGCAGGTGATGGAGATTCAGTAACAGGAAAAACAACAAGGTTTCTAATACTTTGGAGCTACATCAATAAGCAAATAGACCCAAAAAAATCAAAATAATTTCAGATAATAGATAATATAAAAGCAACAAAACAGGTGCCATGTTAGAGAATGGCTAGGTCAACAACAGGGCCAAGAGGGAAAGTACTACCTTAGATGCATTGCTCAAGTTTTGCTTTTTCTGAAGGAAGGTGAACCTCAAAATACACAGTACCCTCAAATAAATAAAACAAAAATATATACTTACCCCAGATAAATACAAGGTCCTTCATGGATTTGGGAACCTCTGCATAATCTACCTCTCTAAATCCTTGATTCTTGATTTATGAATGCTATTGTAGCCAAACAGTTAATAAGGGCACCAACACAAAGCAGCTGATAACCTCTGGATAAATCAAGAATGTCCCCTTATCTAAGACAGAGGAACCAAAAACAGAGGAACCATAAACAAATCAACCAGTAGGTGACTTAGAAAAACTTACTTGCTATAAAAGTATTATAAATTTGTTTAAAAGAAAATATTTATCTCTGGGTCCATTCTTGTGTTTGAGATGCAGAACACTAAATCAGTTATTCTTGTTGTCTGAAGCATTCATTTACTCATTGATTCACTTATTCAATACGTATTTAATTTACTTAATAAATATAATTGCTAGGTATATTTATTTAATAAATATAATTATTTATTTAATAAATATAATTGCTAGGTACCATGTAACCTGTTGGGTTACAAAGGATTTTATAAACTGAGAAAACAAGGCATGTGGAGTGGCAGTGATTAACAAAATGATCACACCACTGAGAAAGAGAGCTGTGTATTTAGTTAAACAGTTGAGTCTTACTATTCATAGTAGTTATGTTCCATAGAGTTGTTGCAAACATTGAATTAAGGATACTGAATGAACATAAGCTCCTATGGAAGTACAAGGTTAGGTTCCTGTGAATCTCCGATCACAATGATTTTGTCAGCCTATCAACACATAACCTTCTTTATGTGTGTATCTTTTGCAGACACCATATTTTATATCCATTGATTGATTCATATTGAATTTAACAAAAAGCAAAAGCGTTATCACTAGGCCTGAACAAAGCTTATCTCAGGTACTCTGACAACATTGAAGAGCTCTTCAGGTCCACTTCTGACCATTTTAACAGTGAAATCACAAAATGTGAAAAATGTGAGGCTAAACGGACTGTGAAAAAGACACTGCTTACTATATGAAAGACAGAAGAAGAGAGGAGAGGGGAGGGGACAGGGGAAGAAGAAAGGAGGAAAGGGGAAAGGACAGAAGAGGAGGGAAGAGAGGAGAGACCATAATTCCTACATTTGAAAACAGGTTCCATCACTTACTAGCTGGTAGTCTTAGGAAAATTATCTTCCTGTCTCAGTTTCCCTATGTGAAATGAAGATAGTATTACCTACTTCATGGGTCTGTAGTGAAGATTCAGATTTGACACAAATGTTGTGCCTGGTCAGTGTCCGGCACGTAACAAGTGCTATGTCATTGTTAGTTAGCAAAATAGACAAGCAAAAGTAAAGTTATCTTAAACCTGTCATAAAGATATGTGGTGAGTGCTATTCAATAGCTGCAAGGTACATTTAATTTTCTTCCTCTTTTTCTCCCTTTCTCTCCCTACTCCTCTTCTTCCTCCTCATGGATTCTTTTGTTTGCCTTTGTCTCAGGTCCTCAGAAGGCCACATAGGATGTTGGAAATTCCCCCTCCTCAAAGAATTTGTTGAACTAGAGGTCAAGTTTGATCTCACTGGAGGTAAGTGGCTCTCAATGAAGAATTAAACTTGTATTTCCTCCAAGTGCAGCCTGGAGAGTTTCTGCAGTGAAAGCTTTCCCTGCATACACTCAACAGTGGCTGCCACAGACAAACCAACCTTCTACAGGCAGAAGGAGCCTTCTTGTCAACCTTGAAGCTCGGCACCAGCAGCCACTCTCCAAGCCAGTGAGGGACTAGGACTTCAATGTACAGTGGGTCGTCTGAGTGAGGCTCCAAAGTGAAAGATATGAGGAGCCAGAGGAGAAACTAGCAATGCCAGAGCTGGGGCCACCTCAAAGCAAACCTCCCATGTGTATGTCAGAGCTGGAGGATATGGACAGGAAGTCTGGGCAGGAGCCAGTGAGTATAAGGGAAAAGATACAATGGCCATCGCACAAACAAAGGATCCCTGGGTTGGGGATGGAGAAGAGGCTGGTGCAGAGACACTCAAACTAGCCTCAAGTGGCAGGGCTTTAGCTGGCAGCATGAAATGTCCTTCCTGCCAAACTCCATCAGGCCAGGGTTGCCAAGGAACATGCTCACGAGGCCAAGAGTATGTTATTCAGAGCGTCTTCTCAGTGAAATGTGTGTGGCATATTCTGAGGCTGGCAGAAGTCCTGCCTCAGATCTTCTCTTCGGAGCTTCCTCGTCTTTCTGATCAGGACAAGAGGCCCTTTTTAGTGATTTTCATACTATGAGCATCAAGTTAGATACATTAAAAATTCCAAATTAAACAGAAAATGTTCATTGAGAGAGAGTTTGGGATCTAGCTAACATGAAACTTTTCAAATTTGATTCATCTAACCACTGCAAACTATATGTGATGGCTACATTGGTCACTAGTTCTTGATCTAACAGTTATACCAAGTGATGGCTCCCACTCCCCTCTTACAAGGGTCTATGCTATAGGCATCATTCTAGTTACTTCCCACAATTTATTTCATTCAATCCTACCTCCAGAGTCCCTTTGATGTTCATGTTACAAAACCCACCCCCATTTAAGAAAATCGTTGAGGAAAACATTTCTTAAAAATCATGTGGAAAGAAACTGGCTAAGCAAGGAGCCAAACCTTAGTTAATCTGACTACGATATTTATATTCTTTCTACCCTATTGTATAATTGTATGATACAAACCCAATAGAACAAAAACTTGAATAGTTTTATTTTTTTCTATCCTCTACAATGAATCATACTTGACTGCCCCATAAGACAACACAGAAGATTCCACAACTTTCCAATCTCTTTCAGGTATTGAAAGAATCTCATTCCAGTAATTAAGACTCAAACCTATTTAATTTTTTAATTTCAGCTTACTATTCCGTTTAAAGTACTTTTCATTCTCTGTGCCCAAGAATAGGCAGGCCTCTTTGCCAGGGTTGTGTCTACTCTTCTCCCACTCCCCTTCAGGCAGAGAACAGGTACGGGGTTCAGGGTACTACCTCCAATACCCACCTCCATCTCTGTGGTCTAACTCCATCAATCTGTTGGTATAGGGTCATGAAATAAAAGCGATGACAAGAAACTGGCTTGTCAGACTGGCTGCCTGTGGGAGGCCAGTAGCTCTGAGTGTCCACTCTAGCTGCATCTGGTTCTCTCTGCTGCTGGCTGTCTTGACCAGGTTGGTAGTTTCTACCTTGGGGTTATAGGCAGTTTCCCCTGAGACATGTTCTGCTGTACACCACTCCATTCATGACTGAGACTGTCCTTGTGGAGGAGGGGGGTACTGTGTTTCCATGATGTCTCCACCCATGCCCTGAACTATCACCTCAACCAAATGTCACCAGATAGGCCTCTATATCCATGCCACTCACTCTGCACACGTTTCATCTATGGAACCAAACAAACCAGGAAAATCCTCTTCCAGATCTTCTGGGGAAGGAATTCTTTGTGGTCCCTTCTTTATCAGCTTTGGAAGACCATTGCAGCCAGGCAAGAAGCAGGTACCAGTCTCCAAGTTCCTGTGTACCCCACCTATCAGAACCTCACATTAGTCTCTCCTTCACCACACTCAACTCTACTCCACCCTAAAGACAGTGCCATGCTAGCGCTCTGCTTCCTTGGCTTAATCTGCATCAATGTCCACCTCCTGTGACACCCCAGGGTATGTCTAGTTCACCTTTGAAAAAACTTCAAGGTAGGCAAGAAGTAGGGAGGGAAACAGGATGACCTATGGCCATTTGGTCAGTCACACCCAAGAATAACAGTGTCTCTTCTCCACCCTGCTCCTTATCTGCTATAATCTATTGGGGGAAAAGAAAAAATGGGGCTAAAGATGGTGCTAGCTTAGGATAAGAACAATTTGACCAGATACACTGAACTCTGGGGAAAGTATCTAACCAAGGTATTTGCAGTTCACTTAAAAATAAGGGGGTGCATCTTTGTGCTCATCTTGGGCTCTAAAGTTCCCAATTCCAAGATGGTAGGAAAAGTCCCACTCAATACATTGCAACACAAATTCTGTCCAGTTGCCTGAAAGTACCATGAGGCTCAAATTTTAATTGAACTTGGTGGCGAACAAACATGAAACTGTGGTTGAAGCTTCTTTCAAAAGATGCTGAAATTCTTGTACTTCCATGAAAACTGTATTTAATGCTGTCCTTCTGTCAGTAAAGTCAGAAAACTATCACTCAAAGTGAAATTGAAGAGAAATGTTTCTGCAACCCATCCTAGGCGGCAGTCTCGAATAACAGAAATAAAAGCCAATCAGCCAAAAGCCAAGTGGCCACACAGAAGGCTTTCTCAGCCCTCATTTAACAAGGGATAGACCAGGGTCAAAGACTGTCAATGGGCAATATTGTTTCAGAAGCACGGCATTTTTCTAAATGTGAAGTTACTGCTGATTCTTCAGGAGACTTCATGCAAAGCCCACTTGGTTTGGAAAATGGACAATGGGCAACAGTAGCTGTGCATTCCCACATGGTGATGGCTGCAGGAGCCTAGCATAGCTGTTCCCTTCAGGCAGAGGGCACACTCTCTTGGTTATCACCAACCATTTCCTGCATTTGTATGATCATTATGATTGCTTGCTGCCTCTGCCACGGCACATCTTTGTCTACTCCCCTGCAAATACTTTTTTTTGAACTCAATTATTCTTGCATCAAAACTTTAGTCATTGGATAAATTCAATTCATATTTCCCCTTACTACCTTCCTTAGTCTCCATTCTCTGCAAGAATTCATAGATTCTAAAAGAATAAACCTCTCCCATATTATCAGAGTATAGCTCAGACTCCATACTTGGCAATTTGGGGGTTGGGGGGTCAAAGCTCTCTTCTTCCCTTACTCAGTTTTCTCCCTGGCAGAACCAGATACTGAAGGAAGTATTCAGAGTGGCCCTCACTCTGGCGAGCAAACTCAGCACTAGTTTGCGTGGTACAGACCCTGTCCACCTTCTCCAATATCATGCCCCTGCTTGCTCTTACATTTCTAATTCCTGACTCCAAACTGCTTCTTCTATATGCTCATACAGTGGGTACAAACTTTGACTGCCTGGTAAAGGAGTTACTGGAGTGGACTACCCACATACTCCACATTCACTTCCTTCTTTCACTGTCTACCACACTTTTCAGTAATGTTCCATTTCCTTGTAACTCTCCTCCTTCCTAATTCTCTGTAATGTGGCTTTCAGTTCTCCAACCAATCACTACTAGTGCTGGAATATGTTGTTAAATTCAGGAACTCCAAGTTCCTGACCTTCTCCTCAACCTCTCTAAGTTAAGTGGTTTCTTTATTCAATCCGTGCTTCTCAAAATTTTCTCCTACTTTAGCCTCAATGACACCGATCTCTCTTGGCTCTCCCACCTCTGGTAGCACCTTCTCTGTATTAACAGGCTCTTCCCTGTCTCCTTCCTTCTCTCAATCTATTTTTTCAAACTTGGTAGATGTCTTACAACAATATTAATGTGCTCCTAGCTGGAGTATGTTTAAAAAAAAATCATAGAAAATGGAAGGCTCACCCTTTATTAAGAATTACAACTTTATTTAGAATAGTCCTATTATCCACTCACAAGCAAGTCTGCAATCTTGTTCTTCTACTCAAAGCCTGCAGCAGTCTAGCCAGACCAGACCATTAATCTGTCATTTCAAGTTTGTTCTGGGTACATTCCTGCCTTTGCCAATATCCTTCTCACTAGCTGAAAGTCCTCTTTTTCTATTATATTGTACTGAGCCTTTAAGACTCAGAGCAAGAGCCATTACCAAAAGATTACTCCAACCACAGAAACTCTGTTCTCCAAAATGATAAAACCATGTAGCAGTATCACTGTCTTGCATTTAATTATATACAGTGTGCACTTTCATAAATCCCAGATCCTTCATTGGTTTCCAAAAGAAATCAGCTCAACCTACTTTCAATGTGATTTCTATGGTTTTACTGATTTTTGTGCAGTAAGCAAGAAGAGTTAGTTTTACTGCCTGTGTAGAATACTAGTTTACATGAAAAATCTCCATTTGACTTGCTTCTCTCTAACAGCCACCTCTCATACCACCATTAAAGATCCTCTTGACCCTCCTATCTTTTATGTTCCTTCTTTCATAAACTAGAAGATGATCCAGAACTCAGAGGGTAACTTTTTCCCATCATCTGAGGACAGTTTTCCCAGCAATTGAAATTCTTATTCCAATTACCAAGATGACTCCTTTTTGCTGTTGTTGTTATTGTTGTTGTTGTTGTTTTATCTTGTATAATTGTTTAGGAGTAGTTCTTGAGTCCTTGATTAAATTATACAGATCATGAGGAATATCAACAATACTAATAGTAATACTAACTATGTAAGTAGTGATAGTCAATACTCTGCAACCTATTGAACAGGGCTGTATGCAAAGTCAAGGCTCCAGGAATTCTTGTTGGATCTAAGAATAGAGGTGACACCAAACAAATACCAGTATAGTGAGTTGGACAGTAGCCCTCAAGAACTTCTATACACATTCACCATCCAGAACCTATGAGTAGGCTCTATTTGGAAAAAGGACTTGGAAGATATAATTAAGCTAAAGGTATTGAGATGAGATTGTCCCAGACTACCTGATGGAACTTAAATATAATGACAAGTACCATTATGAGATACAAGAAAGAAGGCACAGGACACAAGGAAGGCATGTGAAGGTGAATGTAAAGTCTGTAAGCCCCCAGGGGGAGCACAGGATGATGACACCAAGATTTTAGACTTGTTACCTCCAGAACTGTGAAGGAATACATTTCTGTTATTTTTAACTTACTGACTTTATGGTAATTTATTATGACAGTCCTAGAAAACTGATAGAGCCAGCTCCTGTGAATTTACTCTTCCACTAAGAAAATATTCCCAAAGAGGTCATTATATACAAAGTAGACACTGTGCTTACATTTTAGATATATAAAGATGGCTTACACATGGATCTTGCCTGGAAAAAGTTTATATTCCTAAAGTAATTCTGGTTACCCCCTGGATTTGGTGTATCAGTTTCTAACAGGGTATTTTATTTTATTTCTTAAAACATCACAGTTATGTTCACATCTTTGTCAGGAGAACAAGAAGTCATAATGTGAATGGAAATTTGGATGGAGAGAGGACTCTAGGTCAGTCTTTCCTAATTTTTGCAATTATCTGGAGGGACCAGGAGAATTTGAACAAATCAGCAACTAAATCACTCAAAGGGATGGAACACATAATTTCCCAAGCATGAGACATGTTACTGTGTCACAGCCCAAATGGGCTGTGGGTCAGAAGACTACAGATCTAAGACAAAACTAGTACCACACCCTGATAGAAAAACTAACTAGCTTTGGCTTGGACTAGGTGACAGCAGACTACTCATGCTAAATATAGTATAGCAACATCACTACTCTGCATATAATTAAACAACATTGATAGGAAATATAAAGTGTAGTTTGTATTAACATATAAATAAAAATTTTAATAATAAGCAAAATGTGTAACAAAATATAATATACAAATCCATATGAAGAAAACTGCTACATGTAGCAGACACACAGGAATTGAGCAAATTAAAAGTAGTTCATGGATAAGAAAAACTCAGCATATTAAATGTACTTCTCCCTAAGTTATTCTATAAACTACATGACCACAAATATAAACACACACACATACACAAGTTTAAAACTAGACACTAGTTTTAAACTAGCACTGTTTAAAACTAGACAAATACTTCTGAGGGTCACACATACACATACACATACACAAGTTTAAAACTAGACACTAGTTTTAAACTAGCACTGTTTAAAACTAGACAAATACTTCTGAGGGTCACAGGAAAAATAAGGAAGACCAGGAACATTGTGAAAAAGAAGATAAATTATCAGGAATTATCACTATAAAATATTAAGGTCTTTTATATTTTAAATGTGGAGCTACAGGTTTGTGAATAAAGTTTAATGAGAACTTTTTTAGAACAGAAAGTCCAGAAACAGATTCAATTACAGTTAGAAATTTTAAATGTGATAAATGAATTTAAATCCCATGGGGAAAAGTGACCTATTCAGTAACTGTTATAAAAACAAAAACCCTGATAACTAAATGGAAAAAAAAAGTTGGATCTGTACATTACTCTTAAGCCAAAAATAAATTCCAGATAAGATCAGACCTAAAAATAAAACCATCAAACTCATAAAAATTGAGTATTTAAAAAATTAATTTCAACAGTGATTTCATAACTATATCACAAACTAAAAATCCATAGACTAATATAAATAGAAATAAATCCACAAAAAAGTTCTTCATAGCAAAAAAAAAAAGCACAAACAAAAAATCAAAAGACAAATGACTAAAAAAGGTAGACAGCTAAGAAAAATATTTACAAATCATAAAACAATGGACTATTAAATTCATTAAGAACTCTCACATATTAATAAGATGAATAAGACTTTGAACAATTCACACAAAAAATACAAATGATTACTTAGGAAATATGTAGTTCACTATCATTCATGATAGAAATGCAAACTAAACCAGGTACCACTTCCCTTCCAGTTGATTGCTATAGATAGGAAGGTTTGGTACATGTCTTAGTGATAAAGAAACAGAGAAACGGGCCCAATTAGAGTTGCTACTGGGAATATACAATTTCCATGGAGAGCTGTTTATAATATGCATGCACATTTAAGATAAAAATCCCTCTTCTAGAAATTATCCTACAGTTATACTCAGAAAAACTGATATACACGCAAGGAATATTCACTGTCACATTGTCTGTAATATGAAAAGTTGGGGAAAATCTAACTGTCCCTGCATAATAGACAAAGTAAACTATAGTACATCCATGAAGTAGAACACAATTCTATTAAAAAGACTGTTTTCTATGTACAAATATTAAACAGCCTCCAAGTAAGCTGTCAGGAGAACAAAGCAAAGTAAGAACAAAATGTAGTTAAGTTACCACTTAACTATAAAGATGAAAAAATGGGCTCCCTCTGGAAATATACAGAAGACACAATAGTGCCTCTGAAAATAGGGGGTGCCTCTGATGACTGCAATGTAAGTTCTTACAGGAAAGAGGAAGAGGGAAACTCACCTTTTTCTCTACAGTCTTTTCAGTATGCTCCACTTGCACATATTACCTCAAGAGCTATAAAAACGTAAGTTTTCTTTATATGGCTTCCTTTCTCTGACTCATGTATCATCTCAAATTCTCAACAAATATGCACTTAATGTCTATTCTTCCAGAGAATGTCACCTTTATGGGTATTTTTGTTTTGTTCCAGGGGCAACAGGATAAATTCAGCCCTTAAGGGTATCTGTCTTTCTATCTTCAGTGTGATTATGATCTCTAGGAGAAAAAAATAATAGACAACACCGGTTCTTTTTTAAAGTCCTTTAAATCATTTCTATTCTTAAGCAAATCTGTTGCCAAACATCAAAAAGATTTTTTTCTACCCTTACATCCAAAGATAAACTAACTGCTTTTCAAAGGCACCTATTTTTACTAAAAAAAAAAAAAAGAAAGAAAAATCAAGATTTTCAAAGTTTTGTAAGATGTAGCTTTACTAGGGTACGAAAGGAATGTCTCCTTCAAACAAAAGAAAAGAAAGGTTTTGTTCATATTTTGTTTCAATCTCTTTCTTCCTTAGAAATGTTATGCCAAGTTTCAACCTGAAAATATGTGCCTGTAACATATGTGTTGACAGACCTTTATCTAGAGAAATGTGAAATCTAATAATTCTTAGCCAGGTGTGTTAGTTTTCATTCACAGGCATTTCCACAAGCATTTCTTAATGAAACCTACACACTTAGTAACACTAATTAGGGTAACACAAAAGTTTACTTAGATCATGAAGTCTTGAAGACCATATAACCCTACTAAGGGCAAGTGGCCATGTCAAGCTGACTTTAATGAGATTTAAATAAACATTTATTAAGCAGTATCAATATCCAAAAAAAGTGATGTAAGCAAGCATAGCTATTACTCTGGACAATAAGTTCAGAAAAAGCAGATACTTCAGTCCTGTCTGTCTCAGGCTCCATTCCTCTTCAGAACCTTTGTTGGTTTCTAATGGGCCTTTCTGCTGGGAGAAACCCAAGCTGCTGTACCAGCTCTGGTTGATAAATTGCATTACTTACTAAATAGATTTCTACGATCAGTTCTATTGTTGTTAATTCAACAGTTATTGTAGAAATAAGACTTTTATTCCAAGAGTGTCTCCCATTCCTCCACTTCCACTTTCTTAAAAGTAATAGAAAAGTGTTGTCAAGGGATAGGGTTTTTTGTTTGTTTGTTTGTTTGTTTTTTCTTTTACTGGAACCACCATCTTTTCCCCCAATTGCTTGCAATGGCTTCAGTATATTTGACCCTCTTTGTGATTAACAAGGCAAAGTGGTTTTCATAGCAAACTTATATGATCAAATGCCTAGGGCCTGAAATGAATCTGCTTCTCAGGCAAAAAACCTGGTCCTTAGGATGGCCCACAAGGCACCTGCTACATTAAGATCTCGAGTCTACTTGTCCTCCTGCCATGCGGTTTACTCTGGCCTCAGTGCTGAAGTGCAGTGTTCCCACTTAAGAATCTCTGTAGTAACTGTTCCCTCTCCTCAGAATACTCTTCCCCAGAGCAGACATTGTGCTCAAAATTCATTCCTCAGGGAATCTTTCTTCAACTTACTTGTGAATAGTCCCCATTCTAGCATTCCTTTTTCCTCCCCCTTGCTTTATTTTTCTGCATAGAACATGTTGCTTCCCAACACACTATAATATCAACATTCATTTAACATACTTTTCCTACTTCAAGCTTAGAAATAAATACCATGCAAACAAAAATAAATAAAAGCCAAAATAATGAAATATCGAAAGAGAGAGAGAGAAAGAAAGAGAGAGAGAGAGAGGAAGGAAGGAAGGAAGGAAGGAAGGAAGGAAGGAAGGAAGGAAGGAAGGAAGGAAGGAAGGAAGGAAGGAAGGAAGGAAGGAAGGAAGGAAGGAAGGAAGGAAGGAAGGAAGGAAGGAAGGGAGAGAAAGAAAGAAAGACCGTGAAAGTAGCGATTTCCGTGTTTTTACTCACTGTAATATTCCCTGGCACTTAGAACAGTGTCCAGCACCTGCTAGATGTCAGGGATGCTGTACTGAACTGAACATTTGGTATCTCAGACAATCCCAGAAGTCGAATTTTCACATAGCCTTGGAAGGACAGTCCTGCCAGGGACTCAGCATTTGTGAACTATCGCATTCTGTGATCTGCAATACAGCAGCAGCCCCATCAACAGTCTAAGACGTCTATGAAGCTTTGTTTTTGCCTTTTTCCCCCCTTTTATGGTTTCAGTTTTTTACACTGTAATCTGGTGTTAAATATTACACAGAAATGATTAATTAAAGTATTAATCTTTATTTTTCCTAAATCTTTATTTTACCTAAATCTCCAAGAATTCCACAAAACCATGAGATCTAGTAGGATTTCTTTTTTTTTTTTTTCCTGGCAGACCCTTGAAAATAGATTCGTGAATTATCACTGTAGCTAAAACTTGGTTGGTTCCAAGTTTTAATTTTTTCCTCAAATTCACATACATGTGAAAACAATTCCTCAAAGATATTGGACAGGCAAATTAACTGATAATTAGTAAAGTATCTAAGTGCTAAAATTTCATATGCTTCATAAATACAAAGCAAGGAAAAGTTGCCAAGATTTTTTCTCCCCAATTGTTGGAAATGAATTGCAGGCTCTTCATATGATTGTTCATTCATTCCAAGTGCTAGAATCACTTGGAAGAACACTTTTAAAAGTAATGCATGTCAACAGACCTCAAATTGATAGGTTCCTTGTTGCAGCTGCCAAACCTTAGCTAGGCCATTTGTTTTTCTTTTGTTTTGCACATGAATTTCACAATACAATGGTTAGTACTGTAGTGAAGCTACATATTCTGATTGAGGATATGCTTCTTGGCAAGTCAGAAACCGAATGGGGTTACAAATGCCACTCAACACTATAGCTCTTAGAATTTATAATGAAACATTAAAACATTGAAAGAAGAGAGTATGGCCACTCCCTTAGACATACTTACACATGCTGTTCACACACACACACATATTCACTTACACTTTAGTCTATATGCTTCTATAATGGCAGTCCTAGTAGTTTCAGCCACCATAATGTTGAGTACAATGTAAGAAATCAGAACATATATTTGTACACTAATGTTTCACTGATGACAAAACAATTTAAGACTGTCAATTATACAAAAGGAAGCACAGTAAGTTTAAATTGCAGTTTCTATTTTGAGATAATTGTAGACTTGCATGAAATTATAAGAAAGGATAGATCCCATGCATCCCAGGTTCCTCCAATGTACCATCTTCCAAACCAAGGCAATGCTATTGATATAATTAAGATGCAGAACAATACCATCAACACAAGCATTCCTCTGCTTGCTCTCTTATAGCCACACTCTTCTTCCCACCCCTAACAATTACCATCTGCTCCTTAAATTGTAGCAACCATAAGTCTCTTCTGTATTTCTATAATCATGTCCCTTTTAAATTCTCAGGGAAATGCAAATCAAACCCACAATGACATACTATCTCACACTGGTAAGAATGGCCTATATAAAAAATAAAAAAAATTTAAAAAAGGGCACCAAGTACTGGTGATGATGTAGAGGAAAAAAAATACTTTTACATTGCTGGTGGGAATGCAAACTGGTCAGAAACTATGGAAAGCTGTTTGGAGGACCCTCAAACTACTGAAAATGGAACTGTCACTGAATCCAGTAATCCCACTGATGGGAATCTACCCAAAGAATACAAAAATACTAATTCAAAAGAACATCTGTACTCCTATGTTATTCCAGCACTGTTTATACCAGTTAGGTTATGGAAAGCAACCCAAAACAGATGAATGGATCAAAAAGTTGTGTTACTTTACATAATATTATTTAGCAATTAAAAAACACAATCTTATGTCATTCATGGTAACTTGGATGGAGAGAGAAGGAATCAAACTGTTGGAAACAAGCCAGAAAGAAAGAAAAATAATGGATGGTTTCACGTATATGAGGGGTATAAGGAAAAACAACAAAAGGACAAGAAAAAATTAAAATTAACAAACAGAAATAAAATATACAGCAAAGGAAGGGGAGAAAGGAAGGGGGAAAAAATGAGCATAAGCAATCAAGGCAAAGGTTTAATGGTGACAAAGTGATGGGAGAACCCTAGGGGATATAATGATGCAATTTATTTTTTTCAATAAAACATATATAATAAAATAAATTGTTTCATATTCCCCTTAAAGATATAATAATGCAATATATAATCAATAAAATATATAAATAAAATAAATTGTTTTGTAAATAAAATCACATAGTACAGGACCTTAGTATTAGCTTTTTTCATCTTGGATATTGTCCATTTTTATTGCTCAGTAATATTACACAATATGGATACATCACATTTAACCACTTGCACATTAATGGGCATGAAAATTATTCCCAGCTTGGGATCAGAAATGAAGTAGTGATGAGCAGTTATAAAATTCAATCTCCCTAATAGCCATAGGACTATCCAAGTTATTTATTTCAAATTGTATGAAATGTGGTAGCTTGTATTTTTCAAGAAATTGGTCTGTTTTAATATGTTATCAAATCTGTATGTGGAGTTGTTTGTATAGTCCTAATTAAGTACGAGGTACCTGCAGTTGGTGATTTTCTACTTCTAGATATTTGTTTCTTCTCTTTTTTCTTCTTTGCCAGTCCTATCAGAGCACTGCAAATTTCATTTATCTATTCAAAGATGAACTCTGCTTCACTGATCTTCTCCCCTGTTTTTTGCATTCAGTTTCACTGGTTGTACTCTAATATACCAGCATACTTTGGGTTTATTATTAGATTTTATACCTAGCTTCTTGAAGTGGGACTTTGGTTGATAGTAGACTTTTCCTCTTTTATAGTGTATGTATTTACTGTAGTAAATTTCCTCTGCACTGCTTTATCTGTGTCCCACAAATTTTGCCGTATTTCAATTTTATTTCCCTCAGAGATTTTTTAATTTCCACTCAAACTTCCTCTTTGACCTATGCATTAGTAAATAGCATATTGCTTAGATTCCAAGTGTTGTAGATTTCCCTGCTATTTTTCTGCTATTCATTTTCTAGTATGACATCATTGTGGTCAGAGTAACAAATGAGTACAATTTTTTAATCTGCAGCTTGTTTTATGACCCCAGATGTGGTCTATTTTGGTATAATGCTTGCTAGACACTTGAAAAGAACCTACATTCTGGTATTATTGGGTGAAGTACTTACTCTATAGACATCAATTTAATTCTTTTGGCTAGTGGTTCTGTATATCCTTGGTGATTTTCTGCTTAGTTTGTTCTATCAATTGTTGACCACATGATATTAAATTCTCCAACTCTAACTTTGAATTTGTCTATTTTCATTTCTATCAGTGTTTGCTTCACAGGTTTGTGGTTATTTTTGGTATATACACATTTAGAATTGCTATGTCTTTTTTTTTTTTTTTTTTTTCCAAGAGATTAGGTCTCACTATGTTACCCAGGGTTGTCTCAAACCCACAGATTCAAGTGAGCCCCAGCTTCAGCCTCCCAGGTAACTGGGATTACAGACACGGGCCACCACGCCCAGCAGAATTGCTATGTCTTTGTGATGAACTAACTCCCTTATCACATATCATATCTCTCTGTCTCCTAATTGTTTTTAACCCTGCAGTTTACTTTATCTGATATAGCCACTCCTGCTTTTCCTTAAGCTTTGCACAATCTGATTATTTGTAGATTCCATATTTGCTAATTCACTCTTCCAACAAAATGTATGTGCAACTGCAAAATCAATATTTAAAGTTTTTTTTCAGTCATTTGAAGACATGCATAGAGCTCAAAAAATTTCAGTTGCCCAGCATACAGATTTCCAGTTAAAATAAAAGAAGGCAGTAACTTCCCTGCTCTTTCAGTACTCAAGCTGTACACAAGTATCCTTTTCAAGGTCTGTTTTAAGGCTATATTTTTCTCATTTTTATGTTTTTTATTGGTGATTTCAATACTTAAAAAATCACCTCAAGCACAATGCGATATTGCTGTCTAGTTTTCCTAAGTTCAAGAACTCCATATTGTGCCTTAGAGAAACTACATATATTAGATAATCTCTAATCAAACATGAGCCATACACAGTCATGTTGACAGTTAGTTCAAAGTTAATGAATCACAATATATACTCAATAAGGTGTTTTTAAAGAGAGTACAAAAAACAAAAATGCAGTAGATAAAATTGTGAACAGAGACTCACAGGAATTTTACCTTGAATTTCACCCTAGAAACAGCACATAACAAAGTCCTAATTCAGCGTTCATTATGACTTTATAGAACATAGTTACCAGCAAAATAAGAATTGACTGTGCTTTTTCATTCTCTAATTTTCAGTCTGTCTATGTTCTTATATTTGAATTCAGTTTCAGACAATATAATGGCAGGGCATGTTTTTTAATCCACTGTCACTTTCTGGGTTTTTTTAACTGACGTTTATATATATATATATATATATATATATATATATATATATATATATATATATACCATTTATATTTAATGTAATGATAAGAGCTAAGTCTACCAATCTATTTTTGTTTTCTATTTTTTTGTGTGTCTATTTTTTTCTTTCTGTTTATGAGTTAATGGAACATTTTTTCCTAATTCTATTTTTATACACTATAGTATTTTTGAGTTTATCTCTTTATAAAGTCTTTTCATGGTTGCGTTAGGTAGTACATATTACACACATACACACACACACCTGGCATACTCTATTGGTATTTTACCAGTTTGAGTGAAGTACAGAAACTTCACTGCCAATGATACAAAATCTCTTTGTTCCTCCATATTTACTTTTCTTAACCATATTCTTTACATGCTAAGAATTTGTGATATTTAGAAACTGTTAAAATTTTCACTTTAGGGCCGGGCACGGTGGCCCGTGCTTGTAAGCTTCAGCCTATGAAGCGGCCGGGGCTAGGGATCGCGGTTCGAGTCCCTCCTGGGGCCAGTAGCGAGACCTAGTTCCAAAAAATACAGCTGGGCATGGTGGCGCGAGCCTGTCATCC
>PVHY01008295.1:33105-62584 GCA_004024945.1 Uropsilus gracilis
AAAAAAAAAAAAAAAAAAAAAAAAAAAAAAAAAAAAAAAAAAAAAAAAAAAAAAAAAAAAAAAAAAAAAAAAAAAAAAAAAAAAAAAAAAAAAAAAAATTCACTTTAACCATCTAACACAATTAACAAAATTCAAGAAGAAAAGCAAATTGTACCATTACATATCAAGTAAGTGTTTCCTTCCAAAATGTTCTATATAATTCTATAATTTCATTTCTGTTCAGGGAACTTCTTTATATGGCTTATGTTTTATTTTTTTTTCTTTTAAGAATAGCTTGTTAGTCTCTTTATTCCTGAAGGATCTGATTGCTGGGTATAAGATGCCATGTAGACAGTTACTATCTTTCAAAACTTGAAAAATATTGCATCACTATCTTCTGGACTCCATAGCTTCCAAAGAAAAATCACTCATTCTGTTTTGCAATTATAGGTTAAGGAGTTTCTTTTCTCTACTTGCTTCAATATTTTTCCTTTGTCTTTAGTTTTTCAGAAGTTTAATTATACTGTGTTGGCATGATATCTTTAGACTTATCCTGTTAGAAGTTTGCACATCTTCCTGATTCTTTTTAGGTTTATGTCTCATCAAATTTGCAAAGGTTTCAGCCACTTTTCAGGATTTTTTCCAATCCTGATTTTTTTTCATCTCCTTTTGAAATTCTTATGGTGGGAATGTTAGATCTTTTCTAACAGTACCACAACTCTGTCAGGCTCTTTTCATTTTTGTCCTAATATATTTCTTCTTTATTGGCCAGTTTGGATAATTTCTATTGCTCTGTCATTTGCTGCTGCTCCTTCTGTTCCCTCCATTCTACTTTTAAAACCATTCACTAGTTTTATTTTAGTATTATTTAGTCATAAATTTTCCATTTGGTTCCTTTTCTGCCTTTTATTTCTTTGTTAAGATTTTCTTTTTTTTCCACAAGTATTTCAAGTATATCTGTAATTGCTCATTAAAGCATTTTTATCCAGTTGCTTAAAAGTCTGTCAGGAAACTCTAAAATCTCTGTCATCTTTTTATTGGCATCTATTGATTTTCTTTTTTCATCCAGTTTGAGTTTCCCTGGTTCTTTTGTTATGACAAGTGATTTTCAGGAGAAACACAGACATTTTTTACATACGTCATGAGATTCTGTATCTTATTTAACCATTTGAACTGGCTTTTTCTGACACCATTGTACTAGGGGGAAAGGATGGAAATTAGTGGTTCATCACTGCCAGAGGAGTTAGCAGTCCAGGTTCCTCACTTGACATCCATTGATACTCAAAACGGTTCAAAATGCTAAAAGTATCAAAAACTCATCTGTTTCTACTGAGAAAGTAGTAGAATGATCTCATTATAGCTGTCTGTTGTAAAAGTCCTGCCTCTCCATTATCTGTTCTCTGATACTTTGTCATCCGGGAAGGGAAGAGTCCAAGGGAAGTTCAGGGAAGGCTGTAAGTCCAAACTTCCACAAGATCTCTACGCCACACCTGACATGGAGGTCAGGAGGCTCATTAATGTTTGCTGGGTATGAAAAAATCTGGTTCCATGAAGGCTCCTCTCTGTATTGGAATACCATGTTACATACACTCTTATGAAAACAGAAGTCTATGCTACCTACTCAGTTTTGTTGGCATAAATCACAGTGGGTTACTTTTCCCCTGTAATGTTTAGCTGAAGTCAAGTTACTTTCTAAAAATTTTACTAAACTCATGAGACTATCCCTTTCTAAGATCTTTCACTGGAGAGAGCAAGTTTTTGTCAGGGAAGTATTTTTTCCCTAACTGTAGTCACTAGCATTTACAAGTTGCAGGCTTCTTCAGCTCAAGTCTGAAAAATAAAAGAGAAAACAAAAAACCTAGGTGCTCAACCCCTAAGATTCCTAGTTGATCTACCTGCTTCTTTCCACTTTTCAAAGTTTTTACTATATAGGGGTCTTAGTTACACTTAATAAAATAAACAGAAAAAGTACATCTATCATCACAGATATGGAAATATTCAGTGTTAATTTTTAACAATATACTGTGTAAAAAACAAAATTTTCACAAGCCAGATATGAGTGTCAGTGCTACCTACTGCATGATTCATGTTTTTTTCCAAATTTTATCTCCTCTGTGAATCCTTTACTGAACTATCCAACTCATAATGAATTATTTCTTGCTCTGTATGTCTACAGCATGTCATTTATTTTTGTTTAAAGCCTTATAATCATCCAATGGTGTCACTATTGGTTATATAAGTAAAGCAAACTGAGAATCAAGACCATGTTGGATTCAGGTTGGCTTCTTAGCGTGTACATATATAATAATATCATTGTCATTGTAACAACACAGTGTAAGAGTATGACACAAATAGTGGATAGTTAACAGATAATTGTTGATTGAATACATGTACAAATGAACATTTATTCAACACTTGCCCATTATGTTCCAGAACTCACTATGGCTTGTTAAATTGGCCTAAATTGTCTTAGCATCTGTTGGTCTAATCAATTGACAATTATTTCTTCCCATGGGGTAAAGAAAAGATCACAAAGTATATTCAAAGTGCAATTATTTCAGATTAGCACTTTTTTCCAATTAACAATTAGCCAATCAGTAACTATTTATTTAAAAGTATATGCTCAGGCTGTGCCTGGTACAAAAGAATTGGTTATCAGGATTCTGCCTTCAGAAGTATAAAATATAGTGACTAGAGATATGCAAATGTCAAAAATTAAATAATCAGTAGTGGAAATGAAGTGTAAGAAAAAATGAGTTATCAGGACAACTGAAGAGGATTTCATTAAAAAGGCAAGACTTTACTCAAGTTTCAAGTGATCTCTTATTAAAGAGAGGAGAGTAAAGAGAAGGGCATTTTAGCTTGAGAATAATATAGAAAAACACAAAGATAGAAGCAAATTGTGGCTAAGTATGGGGACAGAGGAATTCACTCAAAAAGAGGAGATAAAACTGATTAGAGTGTAAAAGAAAATGAGATTCATTCAGCTTAAATTTAGAAATAAAGAAATCATCATTGTATTACAGTTTACAAAGTTTTAAACAACCATTTTACCACTCAAGTTACCAAATGCCTAATGACATGCAGATAAGGAAAATGAAGTAATTTATATCCAGATCTTCAGACCATTGCCTTGTGCAAAGCACACACTTTTCTCTATACACCATTTTAAATATTAAAATAACTGTGTGTGTGTGTGTGTGTGTGTGCGTGTGTGTGTGTGTTTGGAGGGGGGGGTGTTTCCCCAAGGGAATAAGCTTGACAATACTAAGAGGGATTAAAAGGAAAGGTTATGAAGATCCTAACTAGAAAGGCAGCAGCAAATATGCGTAAGCAAAGAGTAAATCTAGATGTTTCTAAAGAAGAAAGATGACTTCACAGAGGGGGTAAGAAGGGCATTAAAGACAAAGCTAAGATTTTTGTTGTAAACTGTGAGGAAAACACTGGTAGCCACATCAAGGGAATTGGAAAACATAAACTTTGAATTTACTTTTGAATGCTGAGACTGGGAAAATGCTATAGGCCTGTAGAAATACAGGACAAAAGAAAAGCACATTGTGAACTTAAATGGCATATTGTGCATATTGTTAAAACAAAAACAAAACACCTAACCTGTCTGAATCCCAATGGCCAGTACTAGTAGAACTGCTAGCTGATCAGCTCAACAACAATGGCTACAGACACCTTGTAGTATATTACAACAGCTATAAATTGTGGCTTCCCTAGCCTACATTCCCATTTTATGTTTTCTTGTTCGTTAAGGTTATCTTTCCTGATATCCACTCTGCTGACTCAAGCAAGGTTGATCAAAATCTTCTGTGACACACAGATCTATAGTTATAGGTATAGCTATAGATATGGATATGGATACAGACATAGATACATAAACAGCTACAGGCGAGTATTAACCATATTTTCTTAATTTTTGAGGTCTGACAGCTGATGCCTCTCTGACCAGGAGGAACTACTCCTCCCAGAGTTAGCTAACACCTAGACTCTCCCGCAAATATTCCTTTAATATATAAATCAACACATTCTAAGTCCCATTCTAAGTCAGCAACTTCCTTTTTTTAACTCTCATCTGACAAATAAATATTTCTCAGCCCTAGTCTAATAAGGATCCGTTACCAAACATCTTAGGAAAGTCCCTAAACCTCAGATCTGGCTGAAAACTACCCAGTTTTAAACCTGTTTATCTTGCATCATCCATTCTCTCTCATCAAAATCACACTAAACATTTGCTTTCTCCTCACTCCTGCATCCTTAATTGCCCCCAACGCTTCCACATATGCCCCTGCATGGCATGCCATCCTCTTGGGAACTAAAACAAGCTTTCTTTTCAATGTCAATGATTTTTTAATATGTTGACCTCACCTTACCTGAATAAAATATATTGTTTGCACATAGCAATGTTGCAAATAAAAGTTGTTTCCACTGGGACTACTAGGATGTGTGATTCTGAGGCTTCAGATACCTATTTTTGTCTGCCTTATGCTGAGAGTCTAACTGCATGACTAAACTAAGAAGGTCAAGTTAAGTCAAAAGAAGATGTAAGAGATGGAAATGGGCATTTGTCATTTGAGCCCTGGATCCAGTCATGACAAAAACCTGAAGTATCTTTAAACTTTCCAAGTATGAATGTTGCACATTCCCTTCTTCGATTTGATCTCATTTTTGTTGTATTGCTTTCATTTACAACAAAATGTTCTTGATTCAACATCTACAAACACATCATCTTCCAAAAAATCTTTGCTAACTAGAAAGAGGATTTTTTTCTTCCTGTTAATGAAACCATAATTATCTCTATCATTCAGACACAAAAGTACAAAATCACCTATTCATTCTCCCACATATTCAATCTTCCATTAAATTTCATCATATCTTTCTTCTATCCCTATAAATAAAATTACTACCTCTTTAATTAGGGTCTTCTTTATTTCTCTCACTTAGCAACAGTATCATATACAACCCACCTCAACTATCACCTGATCTTCAAGATCAGACACCTTCCCTGATCTATTGATCCAAGTCACCCCTAATCCACTGATTCTGCCTCTCCCTTCCTGTTGTTACTCAACCCCACTCTCCTACAATCATCTTGAGTCAGCTTGAGTGCCACCTTTCCCAGTATGCTTTTCCTGACCTAGTTTCACTTCTCACAAGTTGTGCTCAATGTTCTTTTCTATGATTTCATAGCACTCTCTTCTTACCTCCTCCAAAGAACTGAAATAATACAGATTATGTTACTTGACTTAAAGTTTCAGAGGGGAAAATATCAATGTCATATGGATCATCTGCCCAGTGTACAGTAGGAGGTCAATAAATGCTTTAGAGCTTTAAAAGAGAATTGTGCTTACTTCATCCTTTATCCCCATCATTCAACATGTGTGGCAGAGTTGCAGCTAGACTGATGTTAGCTGTCATAATGAAAAGCTTCCTGCAACAAACTATGTGAATCCTAAGCCTAAATCTACGTTATTAGGAGGTAGGGGTCTTTGGAGGTAATTAGGTCATGAGGGTGGAGCCCTCATGAATAGGATCAGTGTCTTTACAAAAGTGACACCAGCAAACTCTTGTACTCTTTTTCTGTTACGTGGGAATACAATAAGAAGACAAAGTCTGCAAACTGCAAGAATCCTCATAGAAACCTATCATGCTGGCACTCTGATCTCAAACTTCCAGCCTCCAGAACTATAAGAAACAAATTTCCTTTGTTTATAAGTCACACATTCTAAGACACTCCATTATAACTGCCCATCCCAGCACACCTCCTCACCTCCAGTCTGTCTGTACTTCTATTCACCCCATCCACCATTAGATTACTCTTGGCTCACAATGCTAGTTGGTGTTAATACTTCTAACAATGCTTTCATTAGCACCTTAAAATACCTTTGCCTTTTCCCTTCACCTCGCTGCCTATTCCTCAAAACTAATTTTGAATTTTCTCTGTGCTTGCTCCAACATGCATATACCACCATCAACATTTTATTGACTCATGCCAAGTATCTCTACTAAAATCTACGGCTGTCTGATCTCAGCTGGGTCCTCTTCATTGCTTGGCAACCCTTATATTTATCTTCAGCTGACCCCTATCAAATTACTCCAGAGCAGCTGCTACAAAATTTTTCCATTCTCCTTAAGCCCCAAATTATACCCAAACCCCATTCACACTTGGCAAAAGTTTGCTTCATCTATATAACCAAGAACATATTGTAACCATGAGCTGCCCTTACTTTCTTCATCCTAACCGCAAAACTTTATCTATTCCTGTATCCTTCTCAGTTCATGTCTCAGGGAAAATGTTATCTTTTCCAAAACCAAATTCTCTAACTATAGAGTGCCAGTTATCTAAATTTCTCTTTTTCTTTGGTTCCTTTCCTTTACCATAGAGAAATGCTAAATCTCCTAATCCAAGAAGTTAGTATTTTGTGATTAGCTAACATGTTTGAGCATATGGCAAGTTCATGATAATGTAAAGCATAAACAGTTTACATAGGTCATTTTCTTTACTACTGGCATTTGATGTTCTTGATATTATATTTCCCACTTTATAGATTAGGAAACTGAGGTCAGAAGAATTGGGAAATATGTTTAAAGTCACAGTTTTCTGTTTCCTTATGCATTTGAACTTCTCCAAAGAATAATCTAAATTTCTCCCTTCCTTTCTGTCTTCCTATATATTTTGACATCATGTGTCTAAAACTAAAACTTACAATATTGTACTAATTACAGTTGAGCATTTCTCTGTCAACAAGAATGGGAACTGTAAGGGCAAGCCTCAGACTCATCCATTGTGCAGGTTCTTTATTGGCTTTAACAGTTACACAGACACATCAGGCAAGGCAGGTCAGGGGTGGGGGGTTGGGAGGGGCAAGTCCCCTAGCCCCTCAGGAATCTTCATGCTCTTTCTCTGATCTTTCTCCCTCCCCACCTCTTTCTTTCTCTAGCCCCCTCCCACCTTCTCTTTCTCTCTCTGGTATTCTCTCGTGCTCTCTCATGTTTGGGCACGTGCTCTCATAGTCTCGCTATGCCTCTTTATCGCCTTTCTCCTAGGCCCAGGTGTTCACACTCACACATGCTTACACCTACTGGGTCGCACAATCATGGGAAGATACAATACCCCAGGTGCTTGTTATATACCTAATTAAAGGAAAAGGCCTGACTCACCCTACAGAACACATATCACATAACATATGTACACATATAACACCACTATCACACTCATTTAAAATATATTTGTTGAAGTGCCTAAGAAAGGCAACGCAGGTCTTAAAGAATTACACTTTTAAAAAACATTAGCACTACCCTTTTCTTCTCAGTGCTATCCCTTTTATAATTTTGTAGGCACCAGAGTTTAGAAATGTGCAAAAGAAACTAAGCACTGGATAGATTTTCTTCCAGTTTGAAAGTGCTCACAGCCTGAGTGTATTTCTTTAGTTACCTAACCTAGTTCCATGGTCCAGAGCTTGGCACAGTCTCCATGGTTTTCAAGAAGAATTTTGTCTGAACAAGGACAAGATCAGGTCCAGAAAGGAAACGCCTACAACAGTATCAGCTGAAACTACTTCCCCTGGAAAGGCAGACTGACATCAGGTCAGCTGAGGAAACAAACATTTCTTCCATTGATAAGTGTTTAATTGGACATTTTCAGAAGCTAATGTCATGTATGCAGATGCAAATGTTTGAAGAGTTGTTTACAGTATAGTTTGTGCCAGACAGAATCCAATGCCAAGTCAGCACACAGCCTCCCATTATTATGCTGGGCTCAGCTTCTAAAGATGTTTTAGGGCTCTCTGAGCCTTGTAAATTTCCACATCCAATGGCTCATCTGTGTTTTCAAACCAGAGTCCTTCTTCCTTCCTGAGTAGACATCATTCTTCCCTTGCCAATCTCTATTATTGCCTGGCCTGGTTCAGAAGAAGCTTTTGGAGAAATTATTTGTGAGATGGTTACTCCGCCACAATCTCCAGAAAATTTAAGGTTGAGATTTTAGTAGTTTTTGGAAAACTAACAGGAAATACCAGATCCTTCATCCCTGATCCGAGACTAAGCTTTAGTTAATATAAATATTTCAAGAATTATTTCTATTATTCATTGACCCAAGAAAAAACAGCTTCATAGCTCAGCAAAAAGACAAATCCACTTTAACATGCCAGCTATAAGGAAGAAGTTCTTGACTATGGGAATAAACAAGAATATAGTACAAGTCAACATTGTAGAAATCCATTCATCTTTAAGAATTGGGTTATCCATACTCTACCTTGAAAAACACAATGCAAAAAAAAAGATGCCATTATCATAAAGGCAGTGTGATGCCTTCACACTGTCCTCTATCATCAATTATTTCTTCAAAATAAATTTTAGATGATTAATTCCTAAAAAGGAAATATATTAATAATATTACTTATGTACCATTGAAGAATATTTTATTCAAGATTTTTTCCACTCATTTTCCACTTGGTTACTTTTTTTTTAATCCAACAGTCTCCATTGTATAAGAAATCCTAAGAAAATTATTAGCATTTATCAATGAGTTCATTCATATATTCATACTATCTAGATAATTACATACTATGCACAGAGAAATTGCAATTCTTTCAGATATGCAGAAGAAATAAAGAATATTTCACCCTTGTCCTCAGGAAGTCAGCGGAAGAGGCAGGCAAATGACTGTCATACTAAAGGAAATAAATTCTCCAGTACTTATAATAAAACAATGGAAATGTATTACAAGATTATCACTGGAGAGAATAAAGAAGAAATAACAGGGAAAGGGTATTTCATCTAGCCTAGGATAAATGAATCTCCATAAAGCTGAGTAGGGAGATTATTTCTATTTAAAGAATAACCATGAGTAAACATATGAACATTTTGAATGTTTCCTAGACATCGTATGAAGTCCAGAGTAGTTGAGACATTATAAAGTAGTAGGGAAACACACAAGTGCACATACACACCCCCACCCCAATGCATTCCCAGTACTATTTTGGACTTAATAATTCAGAATTACAGATTTTTTGGGTAAAATGCAGGAATGAGTATTTTAAAAATTTTCCCAGGTCACACACAATGTGATTCATGACATCATGCAATGCTCACTTGTGAGTACAGATACATGAAAGGAGGTAGCAAATTTTACGGGCTGAGCTGTGTCTTCCCCAAAAGCAGGATGTTGAGGTCCTAAGCCCCATTACCTCAGAACATGTACTGGAGATAGGACCTTTAAAGAGATAATAAAATTAAAATAAAGCCATATGTATGTGTCCTAATAAAATCTGATCAGTGTCCTAGTAAGAGGAAATTTGAGCGCATAGAAACACCAGTGATGTGTGTGGAAATAAAAAAATGTTCTGTGAAAAAGCAGAGGTAGGATGACCATTGAGAACTGAAGGAAAGAAACTCAGAAAAAAGCAAATCTACTGATACCTTGATCTTTGATGTCCAGAATCCAGAATTGTGAGGAAATTAATTTCTGATGTTCAGGCCACCCAGCCTGTGGCAATTTATCATTATCACACTAACAAACTAATACAGCAGGTAAAGTTACAGGAAAGCACCTAAAAATGTTTTACTGTCAGAGCATTAAGTACTTTAAGTGCCATATTAGAAAATCAGACTTTATTCTACAGACAAAAATCTTAAAATGTGTGCCTTTTAAGAAATGAAAGTAAAATGAACTAGCCTCTGATGCAATTCTTGAGGCAGGGTGAAAGATGATGTTATTTGTTAGATGCTGCCTGGCCAAGCAAGAGGCAATAAAAGGTTTATTTTTTTAATAATTTATATATATATATTACATATATATATATACAAACATATATATACCAAATATAACATATATATATATATATGTTTCACATCTTTGTTTTCCGTGGGGTTCACCTACTACCTCCCCTCCCTGACAATCCTTCCCATCTCCCCACTCCCCTGAGTTGTAGACTTGTGTACTTTAGGTTGGCTGTTAGCATGTTTGAACTTTTCTTCCTGGTCTTTGCTTGTTTTTCCTATATCCCAAATATTAGTGAAACCATTTGGTTTCTGTCTTTTTCTTTCTGACTTGTTTCTGCTAATATAATTTCTTCTAGGCACATTCATGTTATCATAATTCATCAAATTTGTCATTTTTAATTGATGAGTAATATTCCATTGTATCTACGGACCACATATTTTTCATTCATTCATCTGTCTTGGGATATTCAGGTTGTTTCCATGTCTTTGCAATTATAAATAGTGCCCCAGTAAATATCCGAGTACAGGTGTCCCTTTGTATAAGTATTGAGGTCTCCTTTGGATAGATTCCCAAAAGAGCAACTGCTGGGTCAAACGGTAGTTCCATTTTCGTTAGTTTACATGTTCTTCACACAGCTTTCCATAGTGGCTGGACCAGTTTACATTCCCACCAACAGTATGAGAATGCTCCTTTCCACATCCACACCAGTACTTGTTGTTGCCTGTTTTTTCTGATGTAGAGCCATTCTTACTGGTGTAAAGTGGTATCTAATTGTGGTTTAGATTTGAATTTCCCTAATTGAGTGACAATGAGCATTTTTTCATGTGCCTGTTGGTGATTAGTATCTCCTCTTTGGAGAAGTGTCTTTTTAGTTCTTCTCTCCATTTTTTTAACTGGGCTTTTTGTTTTGTTCTTGTTGAGTTATGTGAGTTCTTTGTGGATTTTTGTTATCTGACCCTTATCGCTTTTATGGAGGGCAAAAATTTAGACAAAGGAGTAAAAAACTTACATTGGAATAAGGACAGCCTCTTCAATAAATGGTGCTGGGAAAACTGGACCAAGAGATGCAAAAAAATGAACCAAGATACCTCCCTCACACCATGTACAAAAACCAGTTCAAAATGCATAAAAAATTTGGAAGTAAAACCTGAAACCATAAAATACATAGAGGAAAACTTGGGCAAAACCCTCCATGAATTACACTTCAGAAATACATTTCTGGACACATCTTCAGATGGCAAAAAAATGAAGGAAAATATAAATAGCTGTGACTACACCAAACTAAAAAATTTCTGTACAGCAAAAGAGACAACGGACAAAACAAAAAGAAAAACCAACCAACTGGGAAAAAATTTTTGCCCTCCATGCAATAAGGGGTTTAACCAGGGCAATGACAGAAAGGATGAAACAGGGTGAACAGAAATATTCAAGACCTATCCCAGGTAGAAACTACAACACTGGGTGTCTTGTTAATCTGAGAATGAGGGAAAAAAGGAAATAAAAAACCATCCCAGGTCTTAATTCTATTTTCTATCCCATATCTCTGACACATCACATTATATGCTATCCTATAAAGACGCCATTAAACAAAATAGAAAAAATAGAGAGTGTATGTTTGGCATTGAAACAAATGAGTTGAAAACTAGAGAACATATATCAGAAATCATGTTCACAGATGAAATTTCATGAGTATAAAGTCCCTCTTTGAAGCCACAGGGTAATGATAGCATTGTTTTTACTTCTGATTTTGGTTCCAATAGATAGAACTTGGAAGATGCCACTACTGTTCGCAAACAAAATAGAACACTCCTGTTCTTAAATAAAATGGAACATATGGAAAAACAATTTTCCTTCCACCTATCAAAGAATCAAATTTGCAGAGTAAACTACCACCCCAAAATCTGAAGAGACAAGCATATCCAGGGAGTTAGAGCCCAGATCTGCTTACCTGGAACAAAAGTTGCTGGAGTCATAAGTTGGTAGCAAAGATTAAAAGGTCATTTTAATACTGCTGCACTGTCCATGAGAGAAAGAAACACCTTAAGTTAGAGTCAGGGGAGCGGAGGAAGGCAGGAAGGTTCCCATAATTTTCAGTAATGACAACACAGTTAAGACAAAATGGCAGACATGAGAAAAACTTAAAGTACCAGTGACTACAAATAATAGCTAATACTGAGTGAGCACTATTAGGCAGGCCTGTCTTAAATGTTTATATTTTTTAACCCCTATACAAACCTACAAGGCAATGCATTAGATTTCTATTGCTGTTAGAACAAATGAACCGCAAACTTGTTGGCTTAAACAATAACAATTAATTATCTTATCATTTCATTTCAAGGTCAGAAGTCAAAGTCTGGATCCTACAGATAAAACTAAAGCGTTATTCTAAAGCTTTATTCTTTTCCCAAGACTTTTGGAGAGGATGTTTGCTTTTCCAGTTTCTAGTGGTCACATGGATTCCTTTTCTCAAGGCCTCCCTCCATTTTCAAAACTGGTGACAATGACACTCTCTGACCCACCACAGTCACATCTTCCCAGTTGTCTCACTCTTCTCTCTCACTCCTCTCATCTGACTCCTCAATTAACTGTTAATTGGGCCCATCTAGAATAATATTCTTATTTAAGGTCAGGTGATTACCAACCTGAATTCCATATACAACTTTAATTCTCCTTTCCAATGTAATTTATAATATTTACAGGCTCTTGGGATTAGGAGATGAACATCTTAAAAGGAGACTACTTTCTTACCACAGTTAAAATTATTAACCCCCACTTTATAGATGAAGAACCTAGACTTAGAGAAGTTATATAATTAACCCAAGATTACACAGGTGCTAATGGCAGAACTGTGATACGAACTCAGGAAAATGGGTTCAAAGACTGCATTCTTAAATACTAAACTACTGAGAACATAGGGTGCTAGTGAGTGATTAAGCAGTAAATGTTAAAGTTTCAACTGAGTAAGTAATGAAGTCAGAATACTGTTGGTTTTCTTGTTTTGCTATGTGCTTTTAAAACAACTAAACTAGTTGTCATGATCTTCTATTCATTCTGTAGCCTTCCTAAAGTTCTTGGTTCTATTCATTTTGTAGCCTTTCTAAAGTTCCTGAACTTTAGAGTATAAAAGTTATTGAATTATATTGAATATTGGACTATATTGGATACTGAAACATCCTTAATCTCTGGAATAAATCCTAGTTCAGCATGATGAATGTACCTTTAAACCTATTATTGAGTTAGTTTGTTGATATTTTATTGAAAAATTTTACAACTATGTTCACTGGAGATATTAATCTGTAGCTTTCTACTTTTGTAATGCTTTTATCTATTTTTGACATCAGAATAGTGTTGGGCTCAAAAAATGTATTTGGAAGTCTCTCTCAAATATTTGAAAAAGTTTGAGAAGGACAGGTATCAGCTCACCTGTGGAGATTAAAACCCTTTGGTTTTTGAGTTTTTGCTTTTTGGGGAAACTTTTGATTAAACTTTCAACTTCCTCACTTAAAATTCAGGTTTTCTATTTCTTCCTGGTTCAGTCTTGGCAGGCTGTATACTTCTAAAAAGTTGTTTATTTCTTCTAGATTATCTAATTTATGGACATAAAGATGTTCAGGATATTCTCTTCTAAGTTTCTGTATTTCTGAGATGTCATTGTAACTTACCCTATTTCATTTCTAATTCTATTTATTATTTTCCTTTATTTTTAGCAGATAGTTACTCTATCTTGTTTATTTTTCAAAGAAGTAACTTTTGGTTTCACTGATCTTTTGAACTGTCTTTTAAAGGAAAGATAAAGAAAAAGCATTTGACAAGATTCATTGTCCATTTACGATTAAAAAATAACTCTCAAAAATGGGGATACAACTTAGTAATAAGGGTATATATGACAAATGCACCCTTGACATTACATTCAATAGTGAAAAACCAAAAACTTTCCTCTAAAATGCAGTATAAGATAGAAATAACTCACCACTATTAATTCAGCATAGTACTGGAAGTCCTAGAAAGAACAAATAGGCAAGTGAAAAATACTAAGAGAATCCAAACTGGGAAAAAAGAAGTCAAATAATTATTATCTGCAATGATTATTATGACATATTAACATGCAAAGAAAACTCTAAAAACTCCACTAACAAATTTTTAGAAATAATAAATCAATAAAGTGAAGTAACAAGCTACAATCAATAAGCAAAATGCATTTACATTCCTATACATAATCAGTGAATTAGAAGAGGAAAGAAATCAAGAAAAAGTCCCATTTACACCAGAAAGAATTAAGTACTGAGGAATAAATTTAACAAAGGAGATGAAAGGTCTGCACAACAGAAACTATGAAGCAGTCTTAGGAAAAAGTAGAAGACACAATGAAATGGAAAGATAGTCCTGCTCATCACTGGAAGAATTGACATTGATAAATGGCAACCTTCTTCAAAGCAATAAATATATTCATTGCAAAACCTGTCAAAATTTCAATATAATTCTTCAAAGAAATAAAGATTCTTGAACATTTTTTAAATTTATACAAAGATCCTGAAGAGTCAAAGCAATCCCAAGAAAAAAAAGAATGGCGGTATCACACCAGCCTTCAAACTATACCACAAAGCTATAGTAATCTAAATAGTATGGTATGGTGATAAAAGTAGACATACAGATCTACAAAACAGTTTTGAGAGGCCAGAAATAAAATCAAAAGTATATCAACAGTTAATTTCTGACAAAGAAGCCATGAGTACAATGGAGAAAGGAAAATCTATTCAAAGACTGTATTAATGTTAGAAAAACTGGAGCACCATATGCAAAAGAATAAATCAGACTACTTTCTCAGATCATACAAAAAAAAATTATCTCAAAAATGAATTAAAACTTTGGATGTTAAAACCTGAACTCATAAAATCCATAGAAGAAAGTGTAGCCTAAATACTAAGACATTAGCTTCAGAGATGTCTTTGGGGACTTGAATCCAACACAAGGGAAGCAAAAGCAAAAATAAACAAATGGGACTACATTAAACTAGAAAGCTTCTGCACAGCATAAGAAAATGTCATTAAAACAAAAAGACGTCCTGCTAAATGGAAGACAAATATCTTCAATATCTTCATATATGTATCCAACAGGAAACTAATATCCAAGATCTACAAAGATGTCATGTAGTTCACCACCAACAACAAAAAACAGCCTAATTAAAATAGAAGAACTAAACAGACACTTCTGGAAAGAAGAGTTATTTTAGATATTTAATTCTGCAGTACAATATATGGGCTATTGATGACTTAGGTCACTTAATGAAATGTAACAAACACATCTGTAGATTAGTTGTGAACTACATATAGATGCAGTGTGATATGACAATGGAAAAAGAAACACACAATAATGTTCTGGACACAGAAAAGATATATGTATATGAAGGTGGAAGATGTGGCTTGACAGGATATTAAAAAAAGAGATGATGTTTTCCTTATATCCTTTCAACTTGTTACAAAGCTTGCTAAAAATATGGAGTAAACCAGAAGACTAAGACACAAAACAGCAAGACTCTAGAAATCAATTAAGTCTTCATTTGACTTTTTCTTAACAATCTCTCAAAAATGCTCCAAGAAAGAAGTGAATTGTCTGCAAAATAATTTAGATACCTATTCTTATAAAATAAAGTCATGTGGCATATAATGATGACTCAGACAACAAGTAAACATATATAGGATGCTGGGCACTATATATAACCTAGGTTTGTATTAGGCTTTCCCATCAAAGTTTGAATACATATGCTCCAGGAATTTTACACTATGGCAAAACTGAACAACACATTTGTGGTTCGAACATATTCAAGTCTTTAGTAACACACAATTGCTCATGATTACATTATTTGGTTAATGTTACTGATACCATATTATAGAAACTTTCTCAACTTTATTTTTCCATTATGAGTACTTCAACCTCATTAGTTATGTTATTTAAATCTTACCATTCATCTTTGGAGTATTATCATCTGGCTTTTGTGTACCTGATTTATCACATAAACGACAGATCATAAGGCCTTCCACAAATTATTTTGGTCATTTTATCACAATTCTGACCATCTCTTTTATATATTTTTGAGGATAAGTATTTTTAAATGCTTGATTCATTAAAAAAGTCAGAATGCTCGTTTCGCTTATAGATTTTATCTTTTAGCAATACAAAATATCTCTAGATCGAGTACAGTCTTCTTTGCTTTGCATTATACTTATTTCTACTTTATAATGATGTAGCACTTAAGGTCCATAAGAGTTTCTGGCTTCCTTGTTGGAGGATTTACATTCAGGCCTTTCTCTGGAGTGTGCTACCATCAGACCAATGGCAGTGGCAGCTGACCTTCAGTTATAGATGCTTTGAAAGCAATAAAGGTAACTTGAAGGACTTCACTGCAACTCATCATGCTCAAAATGTTTTAAATTGCCTCCTAATCCAGCTTTTGATTCCCATCTTCATATTTGTTACTAAAATCAGAAGACTTCACATATATCAGTGAAAATTTAACTGTCTTGCATTAAGCAAACCCCTTATTTGGAAGTCTGGATTTATCCAGACACTATATTAAGAAGCAGTTTCACTTTACAAAAGAGTTACATACTTCTTAAAAGATTTAATCATCAGATTGCTTTATGCTACAGATGCTCCAATTTCATTGAAAATGTCATTTGATTTTCACAGAAAACCACTCTATTACACAACCTTTCATGATACAGGGATCTGTATCATCCATGCACACATGCTTGTATCACAGTGGTGCTAAGGATCCATTCTATCATGGCCTCCCCAAAGACCTTGTTTCCTTGACCTTCAAACAACATCTGCTTCACTTTCACATTTACACAATTGGGAGGGGACACACTAATAAACACCAGGTTCCAAACAAAGCAAGGCTCTGAAACAATGAATAGAGCAAAGGACTAAAAATAAAGGCTTGGTATTACGGCCAGTCATGGGACCTGAGGTAAACTATAGTTTCCTTAATATCCAGAGTTTAGTATATGCCAGAAAGATAATGGAGGCTAGCCACAGCTACTTTTGAGGGTTCATGTAACAATCAAATGTAAAATAATTCTTTTTAAATAAAAGGTGCTATGCTAACATACTCCTTTTCCCAAACAAGTCTAATACCACATCAATCTGCCTTATGCTTTGTTAGCAACCATGTGCCATTCATTAAATGTTCTGAAAATTCCTCCTAATCATTATCCTTTTCATTTTATCTTACTCTGCCTCTGTTATTTTTCCATTAGTTCAGAATCTCCAAATACTTTCTCTGCAAAATAAGATCAAACCGTCTGCCCAGCACTCTGAACAATCTCTTATTTGTCTCTTCCTGAAAACTGAATCAGATGAGAAATTGAAGCTTGTGCTATTCTTACCATTAAAGTACAGTGATTTGGAAGAGGAAGCTCATATTTCTTCTCAGTATTCCAAATCTGCCTATACCTGTATCTTTTGAATCATTCCTCTCTGATACACTTGTGCAATTTGCTTATCTTTATTCCTTTGAACCACTGCTGTCTGTGGTGCTCTGTTTCAGTTTCTCTTGGTAGCTTGTAATAACCCCTCATTGTCTGAATATTCAACCAATTCTTTCACTGGAACTTATATAAGAATTAGAGTTATTAAAAATTCACCAGAAATATGATAGAATGGCTAAGAGTCAAATCTAAGGGCTTTTTTCCCCTCCTTTTATGTGATTTGTCAAGTTAATTTGTCTCTTTAGACTGAGGCCTGCCATGAAGCTTGGCAGATGTCTACTGGATGGTATCACAGCACAGCTACAGTCACATCCATATCCTGGGGATCTCCCCTGGAGATTCCAATTACCTTTATTTTATTCATTTTCTTTCTCCCCAAACCTTTCCCTTATATTTATTATCTTTGTTAGTGACATTGTCATTCACCCGTCAAGCAATTCTAAAATCTCAGAATGATGTCCAACCTTATTTCTCACATCGAGCTAGTTATTACATCCTACCCTTTCTGCTTCTGAATATCTCTCAAACCTATGCGGTCTAGAGCCTAATTTTGTTCCAGTAGGGTTATAGCATCAGCATTCTCTTGTGCTCTGGCCTCCTGACATTTCCCTGGCCAGTTCCTCAGAAAGATTATTTCTGGAGCTCTTTTCTTTTCGTTTTTTTTTTCTTCTTTTTTCTTTTTTAAATAATTTATTTATATGTACATATATTTCACATCATTGTAATTACTGGGGGTCACCCACTCCCCTCCCTAGTCACTCCAGTTGGAGCTCTTCTAAAAGAAAATTCCATCATAGCATTCTTCTGCTGAAGCCACATGAAGACCATGTATTTTTATTACTAGGTTCTTGTCTGTTAAAGCATAGAAAGCACTCCCAACAACAAAGGTCAGTCCAATGAAATAGGCAAGTTTACTTAAAGAGAAATGCAAAATAAAGGAGATAGAAAAGCTAGATACCCTGGAAAGCCTAGGATAGAGTAAAGATTACCACATGGCTTCCCCAGATAATTTTATAAACTTTTTATGAATATTCTAAGAACCTCATCAGTCTTCGATTGTGATTGACTGAAGTCAATCAGAGAGGAGTAACTTTCTTTGTTCAAGTTTTGCCCCACAAGTGCTCTATGCTATGTTAATGTCTTATGCATGCTTTGTGTCCTTCAGACACCAACTATGTTTCTCTCTGGCATCTTCACATCTGGCCATGATCTTTAAAATTTAGTTTTCTGATGGATCTTCCTTATTTTTTTCATTGTCCTTTCTTGGAAGTCTGTTTACCTACCTAGCCTAACCTTAGGGGGTAATCTGTCCCTAAGCCTCACTGCCTAAAAATTTAGCTCCAAAAAGTCCAATAGAAAGATTATCTAGGCTATAAAATCAAAATAACATGGCGTTCAAGGACCTGCAACCGCTGGCCCCAACCTCACAAGATCAACCCCCCCACCCTGCCTCATGCCCCTACCCCAACCCCTCTCTCCCAGTAGTATGGTACTCATTCTCATCTCCTGTTCATTCTCTAAGTAATTCTTGCTTGGAATGCAGTCCTCCCACTTCCTGACCTTTAGGTTTCAATAACCAGTTTAAAATTCACCTGTTCTATGAAGTCTTCCTCAGTCTAACCATATTTCCTTATTTTCCTGGGAAAATGAGTGGTTACTACTTCCACATCACCATGTGGTTTAATTATTTGTGAACGGTTTACTTTCCTTCTTAAACTCAGTATTTCAATCATCTTTATCAGCCCACAATATCTACTCAATAAAGGTTACTGAAATAATAAGTGCTGAATAAAATATCTAAAGAAGACTCCAGAGACCTAGCAGTGAATGTGTCACACTTCTTAGCTGTATTAAAGAAATAGGACCCAGGAATAAAGAAAAAGAACTAATAATCTGACTGTAGCAAACATATGAATGGGATGTTTGTTTTTAAAAGCTAAGTGATTTAGGGAGAGTTGAGGGAGAAGAAAGTACATTTTAAAGCTCTAGCTCTAGGGCAAGTAATAAAAATTGTTGCTTTAATGTTTTTTTTCATAATATTGTGAGCAATGGGAAGGTCTATTCTATCACAGCAGCCTTCAGGGCAGAAAGTTTCAGCCTCCTAAGTTAAATCAAACTGGCATTCTGTCCTCAGTTTTTCAGACAGCAGCAATTGGTCTCTGCCTTCCATGAGGCTAAACTTAACTGACAAAGAAGAAACACAATAATTTTCCACTTATTTTATGGGCCACTCTTCCCTCCTTTGCTCTTGTCAATTAATTATAAGGGTCTAGAAACTCATCTGTATTCTTGTCCTGGATTACAGGAATGTAAGCAGTGGACTTTGCTACTTTATGAGTTGTAAATCATATAAAGAAGGAAGTTGCCAAAGACATGAAGTTAGCCCATGAAATAACATTGCCTAGAACTCATTTCAATGCCCTGAAGTGCTACTCACAGATGACAGTTCTTAATGTTACCCATCTTATAACCCAAATAGCTAAGTCTGAGCATGATTAAAATTAGGAGGCATATGCATCTAGTTCAAAGTATCAGAGTCCCAAAAGAACTCAATAATTTTCAAAATTACATAACCACCAGTTCTTTGTCATCTTAACCATCCCATCCTTAGGCTGCCATCTTGAATGGTCTAACCGAAAATGCCCTAGTGCTTGTTCTGGAACATAGAAAGCACATTCTCTAACATTAAACAAATTTTCCTAGTGAAGATTGTCTTTGTTTCTGGAAGAAAACCTGTCTTCATCTGCTTGTGTTTTGAGTACCTGATTTTTCCATTTTCCAAGTGCTGCTTGTATTTAGGAAGACCAAACAGGAATTACAATAGCACTCAAGCTTACAGTGAGGATAGCGTAGGGCAATAAATATAATGAATTAATATAACAGTGCTTGGTACAAAGTCAGTGCCCCATAAATATCAGTTTTGTTATATTTTGTGCCTGAATGTTATAGGACAAGCCCACGGGAAAAGCAGGGTGAGCTGGGAATGAGTTTTCACCCATGCTTAAGAACTATGGACAAGACTCAAAGCAGATACAGAAAGAGAAATTTTTCAAAAATAAGAAGGGAGAATAGAGATGGGGATGTGGGGTGTTGGCACAGGAGGCTTAATTAGTCTGTATGTCTAGTGTGCTGAGACAGCAGGTACAAGTTGAAGTCAGAAAAGTAAGAGCAAGAGCACGCATGTGTTACGCATGTGGTCAGTTATAAAAGTCAAATAAGGGGGCTCAACTCTACCTTGAGATCCCACCTGTCTCCTATTTAGGAAGTCAGATTCATCACATGCTAGAAGTTATTTTGGGTGCCTGAGGTTTCTTCCCCTTGAAGATGGGGGTGAAGTCTGTAAAAAGGTGAAGTTGTGGTTTGTTCTTCAAAGGTGAATATCACATGACCTCATGACTGGCTCCTTGAAAAAAAGAGTCCAAGAAAATCTGTCTTTTTCACCAAGTACCACCTTTGGTTCCTCTTCTTCCAATGGAGCCGTGATAACTGAAGTAGGTAACATTAATTGTATTTCATTTAACACATTTGGGTCTTTGTGTTTGTTAAATGTAGCATGCAAAAATATTTTAATATGTACATAAAATGACTTTTTAAGTGCCTTTTTAAAATCTCCAAGGTCCTTCTAGCTCCAATATGTTGTGATCTATGATAACTAATCTCAAATTCATGCAAATTAATAGTGATACAATTCCCTGGATATTCTGGAAATATATGGCATTGTCAGGCTGGGTTGCATTGAAAACAAGCCAGATCCAGGACTGGGAGCCTGTGGCAATGCACAATAAAATCTTGCCTTCCTTCTGTCCCAACAGCCAACAGTCAATTATTTTCATTTTGAGTTCCCAGGTCCTTTCCTAACAGATATGGAGAAGAAATGAGCTGCAATTTGTGAAGAAAGTAGGGGCAAGTTCTATAGAACCCAAGCAGAGTAATCCACGTGAGCAGAACTCCATGAAATAACCTGCAGTTTGATCTTTTACCGGTGATAAAGAGAATATTAGAAGTCAGGAAGGCACACCACCTAACCTTCATCTTGGAGATTAGAAAATGGAGACCTAAAGAAATTAAGTGAGAAGTGACAACTAGACCACAAGGAATCAATCATTCTGGAACTGGAATGTGAAAACCTACAACCAATGCAGTGTAGGTTTAAGCTTATTAAAGCAGTTTCAACTCCTGTAACTTTAAAAGTGTCTACACACAGATAAATGTCTCTATTTCTCTTTGAACCATACCCAGCCTTCTTTAGTCACCTACCAATTAGCCAGCACCTATCTCAGGTAAACAGAGGAGATTCTTCACCATCCTGAATTGAAATGTCCAGCTTACAAGCAAGTTATTAAAAGCAGAGTCATGTGGTTCTATACCTTCCCGCTTATCTTTCAGAAATACATTCAATAATGCTAGGATAGCAGTGGTTCTCAAAAGTCCAAGGGAGAAAATGAAATAAAAGCTAGACAAAACCTAAACCTATTTTGTTTTAAGCGACTTATGTACCAGAATCTACCTAAATTGGAAATGTGGGGAAGGTGTTTCTGGTAATTTTCTTTGATTTACAATAGTGGAACAGTAATACAGTTTTGGGGGACATTACCAGAAGACAAGTGTTGTAAGCGTGTGTCCCCACTTACTCTGTATTTATATTTGTTCATGTATTCCTTCACTCCGTTCTACTTCATATATACTCACTCTACCTCCTAAGTACCCACTCAGTCATTCGAGTAGTGTACAATGAGCACGTGACAAGTCAGATTCTGCTTTCATGGACTTAGGGTGACTGACTATAGGGCCTAGACGGCAGTACAAGAAGTCAAAGCACCAGGTCAAAAGCCACAAGAGCCTTATGGAAGCCCGGATAAAGCACCTTGAAGGCTGGGGGAACTAAGCATTTGTTCCAGAAGCCGGGACAGGAAAGCTCCTGGTCGGCGTGGGGCTGGGCCCCGGGGTCGAGCGGAATGTAGAGGCCTCAGTGTCCAAGGGTCTATAAGTGCTTGGTCCGCAGGCAGCATCCTGAGTCCTGCAACCCACGCGACTTCCCATTTCTACGCCCTGAGCCTCCCTCGCACCGAAACCGGCCTCGCCGAGGCCTTTCACCCCGCCTGTCAATCGCTCCTACGGATGAAGGACTGAGGAAGTTCACTCCGCCTAGGCCGGGACCCGTCCCGGCCGCCTGGACGAGCGGGCCTCGGCCCCCCTCCCGCGGGCGCTGCGGGGTGGGCGGCGAACGCACCTGTTTCGGTTGCGCGGGATGCGGTGGTGGAGGCCTGCCTCGGCCCAACAAGCGGCCCAGCCTCAGGGTAGCGGCGGCCACACCCCGGAGCGGCAGGGCCCTTTCCCGCCTCCTGGAGACCGTGGCCCTGCCCACTGCGCCGCGGGCGAGAGGCGGGGCGGCGCTGGCTGGGCGCGCGAGCCAGCACGCGGGGCGCCTACCTGGCCTGCGAGGCCAAGGTCGGGGGCGCCACCTCCAGAACATCCCGGGGCCGATTGACCGGATGGCTCCTCATGTTCTGGATTTTCACTGCAGTTAGAAAACTGAGTGCCACACCTCGGGGCCAGTGCCTCTTGCCTGGCTTCTTTATAACAGGGCGTGGGGCGAAGGGAGCGGGGGAGGGAGAGGGGTTAGCCGACCCCCATGCCCTCTGACCCTCGCGCTTCAGCTCGCTGGGCTTCTGGGCCCCGGGGTGATTCAGAACCTTTAGCCTCGGCTCAGACCCCTCAGGACCCCCGAGAGACCGAGTGCTTCCACCGTGGCCCCGCTGGCTGGGAAGGACGGCCCTGTGAAACTGAAAGGAAAACGTGAAAGGTTTTGATTGTGCATCTGAGCCTGGTTAAAGGGCATCCTGTCCTCGCAGCAGGGAGCCTGGAAACCCCTGACTTTAAGAGCTGTCCAAGGCCGCCCATGGCGAAGATGATTAGACATTATGCTCTTATCCCGGGGGTGGCGTTGTCAGAAAACGGGTCGTGATAAGAAGGGGAAGGCGATGACCCGAATTGGGAGATCGGAGGTTATTTCTCTTTAGTTTCTGCGTTAATAATAGGAGCCTGGCCAACAAGAAAGAAGTCTCCTCTGATTACCTGGCATCACTTATCTCAACAGCACATGCATTGCTGATCATGGAGTGTGTGCTCAGGTATTTTCAGCCTTGCATGTTTTGCTAAGTTTGAATTCCTTTGTTTAACCACACTCTGACCGAAGATAAACACCCTTTGAAACACGTAGGAATTCCGTCTCTCTTCCATTCCAGAAAAAAATACTTTTTTAATTAACAGAAAGAAAAATCCCATGCTCATGCTCGTTGAAAAAATAGTAAAATTATGCAACCTTCATTTAACAATATTCATATAAGCCACAATTAACAATCTCTCTAAACTTTTATTAACCCCAATTTCCCATCAGATCAGGTGTGAAGTGATTTCAATATCCCTAGGAACTCTTCATAGTTGACATCCTTTCCAGACTTATCTCTATGATGATCTAACCAGCTCCACAGAATTTTTTTTTTTCTCAAACACTTGGAGATAAAGGACAAGGTTTTATTTATTATTTGCTATCAGTCACATAATATTTTGTAAACTGCAACTAACAACTTACTGGGAAAAAACAAACAAAAAAGACATAAAAGCTATTTTACCAGAAAATAAATATAAAATTACTGTAATTTATTTTTAAATTTCTAAATGCTTGCTCTTGATATCTGTATCTCCTAGTAAAACAATTCAGATTAAATTACTGTAATTTATTTTTAAATTTCTAAATGCTTGCTCTTGATATCTGTATCTCCTAGTAAAACAATTCAGATTGGCATTGATGACCATAATTTAAGTGACACCAACTTGTTCTTTAATGTATCAGATGCTTTTCAACTTCAGAGCTGTTTCTCATCTTACTCCTTTAGTGCTGATCAAAGTGCTTTTCACTCAAGGTTCAACTCATAGGTAATGATAAGATTTATTCAGTGCTTTATGCCAGAAGCTTCCATGCATTTGTAAATAATTGTAAATTAACAGTTATGAGCTAGTTATTACTATTATCCCATTTTACAGAGAGGACTTTAAGGATTAGAGAAGAATGCAGACTCATTCCTAAACACAGACAATGAAGCCTGATACTAGATCCCCCTTTACCAACCCCTCCCCCCATTTGGCTTTCACTTGAAATTAATCCCTCCTTGAACCTTTACTGCATTCCCCCATACACACTTTTTTCCATTTACATCTGCTTTGTATCTACCTCTGAGTACCCTGGCTTTTGTGTTATCTACTCTGCTCTGTCCAAGCGTAACACCCTCTCTGCTTTTGACTGGACTCATACTCACCTCTGGGAACTACTCATTCTCATATTTGTATGACTGTTTTTTCTGCTTGCTTCATGTTCTACTGTAATTTGTTTATCTCTGCATGCCTACTAGAACACAGGTCACTTGCTCCATTCAGTTAGCTTACTAAAGATGCTTTTATTTATTTAATTGAATAAACATTCCCATAATTATTTTTTTTTGAGACTAGGTCTCTCTGTTTTTGCCCGTGGAACTGCAGGCTCACGTTGCCTAGGGTACCACAGACTCAAGCACTCCCCAGCCTCAGCTTCCCAGGTAGCTGGGATTACAGGTGCGCGCCACCACACCCAGCTATTTTTTTTGGAGCTAGGTCTCGCTATGGGCCCCAGATGGGACTGGAACCGCAATCCCTAGCTCCGGCCACTTCATAGGCTGAAGCTTACAGGCACAAGCCACCATGCCCGGCCTCCCACAATATTTTTGATGTGCCAAGCACTATTCTAAGAGCTTTACAATCTCATTAACAGCCTTATGGCATAGGTATTATCTTATCACCACTCAGTTCATGAAGAAACTGAGGTACAGAGAAGTTACCAGCAAGATGCTGGAAAGTGACAGGGTCAGCATTGAAAATCTAGCTCCAGAGCTGATTTCTAACCACCATGCTGTGCTTATTTTCCACCACACCATGTGTTCTTCTTGCTGGAAAACACTCAACAAATTTCCACTACTCTAGCAAAACTCAGAACTCCTTAAAGGGCTTCCGGATCTCAAAAACTTTTCAGCTGCTTTTCCCACCAAACTTCCAGGTTCTTTTCAAGTCATCTTTGTTTTCTTTCCCTTCCTCTCTCTGGTCACAGCACATCTTGTTTGCTTGGCCTGGAATCCTGTTCTTGAACCTTGTTTCTTATTCTACCTAAAATTGTCCTTTGTATGTTAGCTCAGGGAAACCTTCCCAGACTAGGTCAAATATCCACTATAAATTTGTAAAGCATTTTTAGTTTTTAATTATATAGTCCATATATTAAATGTAATTATATATACTTTACTACATACAAATGTGATTACATGCATTTTATTTATGTAGATATTTGTCTAAAATGAGTCTACCCTTCTCAAAACTGTGAGCTCCATCATGACAGAGAGAATCTTACTTATCCATCTTTATATCCTCAGTAATTAGTATGATATCTGATACACAGTAACCAGTGAGTTAATCATTCACTAAATGCCCCCCCCCCACGGTGGCTTGTGCCCTGTAAGCTTCAGCCTATGAAGCGGCCGGGGCTAGGGATTACAGTTTGAGTCTGGCCTGGGGCCCGTAGCGAGACCTAGTTCCAAAAAAACATCTGGGCGTGGTGGCATGCGCCTGTAATCCCAGCTACCTGGGAAGCTGAGGCTGGGGATTGCTTGAGTCTGTGATACCACGGGCAACGAGAGCCTGCGGTTCCATGGGCAAAAATAGCAAGACCTAATCTCAAAAAAAAATTTTTTTTTTCACGAAATGAATGAAGAAATAAACAATGCTGAGAGTGTTATGGAAATATAAGGAGGGGTTCAGTGTTGGACTGTTAAATGTTTCCCACCCAGTTAAAAAAAATAAGCTGGGATTTCAGTGGGCCTGGCCACTATCCTCAGGTAGGGAGATGGAGCAAATTAAGACTGGAAATCTGAGCAGCATGCTCCATCATGCCCCAGAAGCACAGACCCTTATCCAGGAAAAGAACATTGCACCGGAAAAAGAAGAGACTAAAGAGCTAAACATGGACCAGCAAACAGTAATGCGAACAGATGGAATGACCAGAGGGAGGGGCTAAGAGGAAGGGGGGCAGACCCAAGGGGACCAACCATACAAAGATGACTGAAGTTGTATGATACTAAAAGTAAATAAATGAAAAAATTTTAAAAAGTAAGTGCTGATTTATACAATCTACCTGTCATTTTGTGTTGTAAATATTCTTACCATGGCCAATTTTTTGGTGTCCACAAGGTATCATACATGTCATACATGTATACATGTCATACATGATACCACAAGGTATCATACATATCACACAACACCAGCGCTGGGAAGTGATGCAAGCAATCTACTTGGAGAGGCAATATCAGCTGGTCCAGCACACCACTGCTGGCAGGGTGCCAAAGTCAATGGAGCAGAGAATGGTCTGCAAAGTCAGGCAAATTGCCCAGATATCTAAGCTGAGATGGAAAGTATGAATGGGAAACAAGTTTGGGAGGGGAGTTCTGGGGGCTTGGGGGGGGCAGAGAAATTTCTATAGGACTGATGTGTGCATTTGAAAAGAAGAGCCTTACAGATTCTGAGCCAGAAGAGGTTCTTGATTGTGTGACTCCAGCTATCATACAAATTGAGTTACTCAGAAAGTGATTGGGGTGCTCTTATTAATGACACTAGGACAACAAACTAACTGGAGTGTATGGTCCACTTAGAACTCAAGGACATGTCAAGGGCAAACAGACATAGAGAGTTTTTAGGCACCAATTTCAAGATCCACAGTCTCCAAGGTCATTTTGCCTCCTTCCAAAAATTTGTTTGAAAGTTACCTTTTATAATTGCTTTTCTTCCACTTTCAAAAAGAAAGACTTTCACATATCCCACACCTCTCAAAAATATATTGCCCTATGGGAAAAGATATCCCAAAAGTCAAACCAAGGAATTCAACTTCTTTAATTAAAATTCTGTAAAAGTCCATGAGCCCATCTACCTCATAACGATTCATTTCCAGTAACTTATGTTTAATAGCTTTTTATTAAATGTGTAATATTTTTGTTTCAATAAATTACACACTGCTAGTAATTATAGTAATAATTTAGAGAAAAAAACTTTTAAACACAAATTATGGTCACAGGAAATTTTTTTAAATAAATTTACATGTGTACTTTTGTTATTGAGACGTATGATAGGGCAATCAACAGAATATTTTGAAACCAGGAGAATAAAATCCTGGTGAAGGTTATTGTGATAGAGATAACGTTATAGGAGTAAAGAGTGATATAAAATTTCTGACGATTAAAAAGTATTTTCACAAGTATTTTTTTTTAAGTTGATGCTGATGAGTCGCCAATCATTGTGGAATTTAAATTCCATTGGCTACATCTAGAAGAGTGATATAACTATTATTTTGATACCCAAATACTTATAACATGCTAGGAATTTTATTCTTCACAATTATTGAAATTACAATGATAATAATAAAAGGAAAATTTTAATTGTACTTAAGTGTATATGAACAAAAATATTTGAAAGCTATGAATTTATATGACATAGAAGTTAAATTTGGCTCTGTCATTTTTGAGCCAAGTAGCCATGGACAAATCATTTAACCTTTCAAAGCACTGAATTTCTCATCCATGGCATGGCAAATAATAAAACCTACTTTGAAGATTACATCAAATAAACTTTATAAAAACTTCTAACAAGTCTGGTCCTCAAGCTTGCTACTGAATAAATGTTACTCAGCGGAACTCAATTAGTGTTAAAAATAGCCAACATTTCTTGAACATTTACTCTATCTTAAGCACTGAGCTAATCCAGTTTAATTCTCACAAGACAATGTGCTAGATTTCTACCAATCCTAGATGAGGAAACTGATACCCAGAATAGTATCCTTTTGCTCTAGTATTTCCCAAAACAGTTGGCTAATGATTACAGCCATCATTCAAATTCAAGTCACCTTCCCTGGAAACCATTACACCTTACTTGTGTTCCCCAACGGCCTCCCATGCACAGCCTAGGAATTTAGGTGACTGAAAATATTTAATAGTAATTCTCTGTAGATGGAACTCTTCAGTGAGCTTGGTGTCTCCTCACTATTTCTCATTACTGACTTCCCAGCCTTTCAAGTAGGGTGCAGCAAACAGAGGGAAAATGCTATCTGCAAAGGACAGAAGAGTGAAGGATTGAAGTGTCTCATTTTAGAAGTGTCGGTGTTCCCAAGTTTAATCTGACCACCACCAAGGTTGAGTAGAATATATGCCTTCACTGATTAGAGTCCATTCCCCACAGACAGTGCATCAAAGTGCATGGATTGGGAGCTCTAATATAGAAAATACTCAAGAGAGGTCTATAGCTACTTTTCCCTTTGACAATCTAAATAAATATCCAAAAGAACTGAAAGCAGAATTTCAAAGAAATATTTGTGCACTTGTGTTCAGAGCACAATTGTTTGCAAGAATCAAAAAGTGGTAGAAACCCAAGTGGCCGTTAAGGGAAAATAAACAGAATGTGGTAAATAAATAGATGATATTCAACCCTAAAACAGAAGGAAACCTGCTACATACTATACATGAATGACATTCTATAACATTCATTCCACTTATGCAAGTAATCTAAAGTAGTCAACTTCAGAGAAACAAAGAATGGTGGTTGCCTGGTGCTAGAAGAACAGGAAAATGGGACTTGTTCAATATAGTGTAGTGTTTCATTTTTACAGGATGAAAATGTTCTGAGGATCATTTTTACAACAATTCAAACATACCTAACACTATTTATTAGTGCACTTCACATGTATACTTAATAAATTTCATGTTACATATTTTGCTACAATTAAAATTTTATGTGATTTAGGCCGGGCACTGTGGCTCGTGCTTGTAAGCTTCAGCCTATGAAGCCACCAGGGCTAGGGATCGCGGTTTGAGTCCCGCCTGGGGCCTGTAGCAAGACCTAGTTCCAAAAAAAAAAAAAAAAATAGCTGGGCGTGGTGGTGCGCGCCTGTCATCCCAGCTACCTGGGAAGCTGAGGCTGGGGATTGAGTCTGTGGTACCCTGGGCAACAAGAGCCTGCAGTTCCACAGGCAAAAATAGCAAGACCTAGTCTAGATAGATAGATAGATAGATAGATAGATAGATAGATAGATAGATAGATAGATAGATAGATAGATAGATAGATAGATAGATAGATAGATAGATAGATAGATAGATAGATAGATAGATAGATAGATAGATAGATAGATAGATAGATAGATAGATAGATAGATAGATAGATA